>JARHVA010005498.1:935000-1188714 GCA_037957365.1 Torreya grandis | reverse complement strand
ATGGACCCATATTTTGAACAACCCAAAATTATGATCATAGACTTATTTTAAATATCTAGGTGAGATCTATGTCACACTATGACTCTATGATATCATGATAGTTAAATTTGAATGGTTTTGGTCACCAAAACATGACATGAGACACACATAAAATTATTACCCTAGTGAGAAGATCATTGGAAATTTAGCACAATGCTGATCATTAGGCGTTATACAAATTATTTAAATTATCCTTGCACAAAAAATAGATATTGTTGCCATAAATAAATCACTAGAATTTTTATAATATAATATCCACTTCTATAATATAATATTACTTAAATATTCAAATATAAAATTTAACTACTAATCACTATGTTTTAATTACTATTTTTAACATATACCACTTATCAAATCATTATAATTATCTTTACTATTGTACATTAAAATGTATGTTTGAATGTCATATCTTCATACAATTATTCTACATTACTATATCATATTAGGGTTAGTCTTGATTTCATAATTTGTAATTAGGATTTAAAAAGTATGATTAAATTGTAATGCATGTTATGGTTTTCCTATAAAGAGTATGTATAAATGGTGGATGTTTGTGTACCACTAGGTTTTTATACTTTCTAACAATCCATGTACTTATTGGCCTAGATATGTAAATACCATAAAGGTGTCGTTCATACCATATACACAATTTCCTAATCATTTTCCATGAAGTTATAATTTTTTTAAATCATAAAATCCAAATTTATATTGATTTAGGTCAATTAGTCTTAAGGATAGTATTTATAGTGGGTACGAGTCTAGGTATGATCACTTATGAGCTAATATATCCAAGTACATGAGAAAAAGGTTACATATAATTTATTGATATCATAAAAAAATTCACCATTGATGATCTCTTTCAAGACTCCTCACTTATGTGATATAATTGAAACAATCCTAACTTCTATTGACCTAAACAATGGATTGAACCTATAGATAGGTATAGCTCCCTTAATGCATCATTTAAGAACATCAAATGAAGCCTATCACTTGTAAGGTGAAAGGGAGAGAAAACTTAAAATAAACTTTATGAGGTAGGTGATGCATCAAATTTTTCTCCTCCACCTACCTATATGACTAAGAACATGAACTATAACTGAATCTAATTGCACAAGTCAAATGGGGTCTCTAAACCTCAGTGTTTGACATAGAGGCTATTATAGAATATATAGACTAATGGAGTTTATGAAGAGGTATTTAAAGAAATTAATGAATACTTACACTTTTGATCCATGTAAAACTATTTATACTCACTCCATATGACATGCAAAGATAACTAATCACTTTCAAGGAGATAAACATGACAAGGTTAAATGAAAGGAACTATAATAATATCATTAGAATTCATCAAATATCTTAAAAATAAACTATTTTAAATGATAAGAGAAGTAAATAAATCAAATTTATTCATTTCATTGGAAAACCAAGTGTTCATTTATATAGGCCTATGCCATATCTAGCAAAATGATTCTAAACAATGCAAAAATCATGCATACATATAAGATAAAGAAGAAGAGATAGAAGTGAGGTCTTAATAGCCAGTTATGGATATGAATAAATCATGGAAAAATATACAATAAAAATTCAGCTATGAAATAAAATTTATGGATTTTCTCTTCAAAATGTGTGTGTTCTATTTAATGACAACTTGAGAAAAGAGGCATAGGAGTTATATTTAGATTGGTGACTCACTCTTGATTACTTAAATCTGACCCTTAGAGTGAATATGAGATGAAAACCCACTTATTTTAGTATAAATGGCTTGAAAATATGTTTAAAATACATAATCCATCATATATCCACCTTTGTTTCACCATTTCATTCATAGTTCTCATGTTCCCTCTCTTGGAGAACTATTTCTTGTATCCCTATTTTAGTGAAAAACTCCTTAGTTTGAGAGATAAAAACAACTTATATGGAAAAAAAATAATTTTTTTTAAATAATTACCCTCTTATATATTCATCCAAAGTTTTAGGCCCCAACACCTAAGGCAAACCTACGTTTTCAACACCCACCTTTCCCAAGTCGGCATAATTAAGACTAATGAAAGATGACATCTCTATAAAACATAAAAATAGATAAAATACCACCTAAAATAACCAAAATACTTTATTTATAATAAAATAATTTCTTATTAAAAAAATTTAAGAGATTTCATGCATTAGAATTTAAATTAGACAAGTTGCAAGCTTTCTAGCCCTAGTTTGTAAAAGTGGAGGACTGAATAGACCTAGAGCTAAAATAAAACATCAATAGAGTATTATATTGTTTAAACCCATTTTTTTTTTTAATTAATAAACTCCCATAAACTCTTCCAGTAATCAAGTTTGCATGGTCAACCTTCAAAACCCTCCAATCATGCAAATTTCTCCTAATTGTGTTTGCATTTTGGATTGTTTACATGGATGTGGGTATTTCTTTGTGTTTTTATCCACATAAAATAATTAAAAGGACATTAAAAAATTATGAAACACTTATTTTATCCATTAAAATCACCAAATATAATGCACATATTGTATATTTCCTTCTATTCTTTAAAATAGGCTTGTAGAAGGAGTTCTTAAAATGCTTGTAAGTGTTTCTCATGGTTTAATATTTTACAAGGTATAAAAAAAGTTAATTGTTTCAATGATCCTAAATAATAAATCCATCACAATCCTTACCATAAACTCTTCAACTCTTTCACCCTTCATTTACATCTTCAAACTATTAATTCATTCAAAGTTTTGCTCTCTTAGGCCTTAGAATGTTGACATGAACGTCTGTAAACTTGTTGGTCTACATTTCTCTTAGTTTAAGCCCTTAATGAGGTTATATTTGATCATTAGTGAAATTATATAATAATTTAAAATATAAAATCCTTTTTAAACACCTCAAAACACCACCACATGTCTATTCTTGGTTGTAAAATACTAGACTGTTGTATATACGTTTGTACCATATTGTACTCTTCAAGAATGGTTTTGGGGGTTTAGTAAATTAGATGTTGATCCTTGGATAGTATCTTAAATCTACCCATGAATTTTTTAATTAATTATCCCACCTATTTTATCATTCAAACTTGAAAATTGACTGCTTAAAAGAATATATCCGTTGGCTTAAAGGGTGGTAGATGAACATTTAGGATTGTATATGCATTGAATGCATGCTTAGGAGAACTATTGGAATTATAAGAGTGTATGTTACCTTTATTAATGTAATTTTTTCCATTATTTCATCTTTTTTGGTTATGGTAATTGATTTCTCACACTTGAGAACTTGTGAGATAGTTCAAACAATATGGCTAATAGAGTGTCACCTTCGAATCATCCTCTAGAGATGCTTGTGAAGTGATTTCCTCAACATTCAAGATAATTTTTTTAAAAAAATTATCACTCATGTCTAAACCTAACTAATATTCCTATTTTTCTTGAGGAACAAAAAATGGAATGAAAATTAATCCTTTTAACTTCAGTAGGCCTAAAACTTCCTTTAATAAGATATTAAATAAAATACTTATTTGATGAATTGGATCACTTTATTTTTTGGATTAACCACTCCCAAATAATTTAAATTGACCCATAATAAGTTTAAATTATTCAAGAATCAATCTATCACCATGAATATTCCTTTTCAATGCACTTTTGATAACCACTTAGATAGGTAGTCTTACACACAGTCAACATGATTGCTATCTCTCTTAAAATTTAACCATTTTGGTGACATAATAAGGTATTAATAAAGTATAGGAATATTTAAGGATATTATTATATTGTGATCTATCCAATACACTACTTATCTCATCCTCAAAGATTCAAAGACTTCAAAACCTTATCATCCATCTTCAAGAATAATGAAACACTATAATTTTTTGCCATTTTTTTACACACATGTGATACTTGTGATGGAGGATGATGTGAGGGGATAATTAATATTATTTAAGATATTAAAAAATCGTTTATCTACATTCATTAGCATGTAATTCAAAAAATGATAAAAAAATAATTTTCCTATAGGGTTTTAAGAGGGTTTTGGGTTGCTTAATTTGTTAATGAATTTTCATAGATTTAAGCCCATATATCCTAAAAATAATGCATATAAGTTCAAGGTGTAATGGAACCTATCAACTCTCTAGATCATTGGGTTCAAATCTTCTTCCTCTTCATGAAATGAGCATCTAAAAATGCCCATCACAAGACTTCAACAGGGTCCAAAGGAACAACTAAAACATTTTTTACATTCATTAGGCATAATTTTTTTTCCAAAAGCCTAATATAACATTTAAAAACCTCATAGAAAACTAAATATATCAATTTATGACCTAAATTACCCACTTAAACATTGAAAAAAATATTTTCAAGACCTTTAAAATTATGTTTGTATGTTATATTTTTGTTTCATGATGTTTGGAGTGTCCCACCACTCCTTAAATGTTGAAATTATCATAGCGATCATGTGTGAGGGATGAATAACTTTGAAAAATATTAGACATGGATTGGAAGTCTCAAAATGCATCTAATTATTTTTGTTTGCAAAGATAAACATTACATTAATATCTCAAAAAGTACCTTAACATTTTCTAAACATGAAATAACAATATTTAAACTTACAATACCTTGAGTTTAGAAACCTTAATCCACCACAAGACATAATATCACCTTGAAAGGTGAATCTACCGAATATCATTATGGGTCAACATACCTTGACGTTTTCAAAGTAACATTAAACTATGCTAATATACCTTAATCTTTCCAAATTTAAATCAGACCTTCATGAAGGAAGAAATGGATATATTAAGGAAATGACTCATTCCTATACCAATAAATAGACCTTAATATGACAATAACTTGACAAATCACCCTTGTTATTATCAAGTTTTACCAAGTTTTACTAATAGATCAAGACCAATACTCTCAAAAGGCTACTAAACATCTATAAACAAGACTAGAAGCAAAATTGAAAATTATACTCTATCATGGCAGCCAATTTCTCTAAAATATTTGATGAACTCCTCCAATTGTATGCTTCCTATACATCTAAACCACTTATGTAATCGATATATTAGGCTATTGAGTCACCCACACTCAACATAAAATTAAATAGACCTTGACACTTGACTACAAATCCTATTGAAATGAATGAAACAACTGACCTCCTTCACAAACGCAACAAGACAAAAAGAAAACACACCAATGTTAGAAACCAAAGAAAACAAGATAGATTATGCTAACAAACACATGGGGGAACAAAACAAGAAACTACTTTCTAAAAATAAACTCTAAGGACTAATCCTCCCAGATCAAAAGGAAAAATCCTTAAATTGTCTTTATGTGATGAACAAAAGTAGTGTACAAACTTCTAATCATGTCTTATTCATGATTTGGTTTCTCCTTTATTGATCACCACCTTGTCTATATTATCTTCAAAGGGATTTATAGCTCCAAATATGTCTCCAGCAAATATAAATTCATCTTTAATTTCATGATTTACCTCATACTACTATCCATCCTTGGCAATGTGAGAGACCTCCAATATGACCATGGTTTGATTCATTATGGAAACATCAGCTTCATATTCTATTGGCTCTTCAAATTCCATCTCTTATTCACCTTAAATAGAATCATATTCATAATATATTTCTACATCATGGACTTGAATCTCTTGATGATGATCTATAAGAGATTGGCTTGCTAGGAACATTGTACTTATATTCAATAACTTCATCTTATTATTTTGGAGGTGTAAACCAAATAAATTCTTCAAATTACTTTAACATGTGAAAATATGTATATCACTTTTCCCGAATTCCTCCTTGAACTTATCCATGAAAATTGACAAGATCATCTACTATGGTGTTCATTTCAAGAGCTTTCTTAGGCATGTCTACATCATTCTCATTGGCCAAGAATACCATATTAGCTTTATCTTAATGGGATATAGGTTCACTATCAAAACTTGAGAATTTTTTTTCTAGCTCTTCCCAAAAGGAAGCCTTTTCTTGATCACTCTAAATCATGCTAACTTCAATTTTTTTCTTGTCATTCTCTTAACGGATAGCAAGCTAATCAACCACTTCAAATTATTAAATAGAATCAAGACATATATGTGATTTATCTTCTTGAAATTATATCCCTTTCCCACGAGGCTCAACAATATTAAGTACTAAATGGTCCTCAGTAATACTCACCTCATGTTTAGATGTAACTTGATCTAATATTACATGATCCTCTCCTTTATAAACACTCAATATATGGCAAATAGATTGGTCTTTTTCTTCCTCCATGAAGAATGGAAGTACATTTGAATATCTTCCTATTTATCCTTAAAGATTAATTTACTTCATTATTGACAAAAGGGACTTCAATGAGAGATCTATTCATCATATACATTATAATAACTCTCTTTAAAAACTTCTTGAGATCCAATTACAGTTATAACCTCCTCAAGAATCTCAAGCACTATCACCTAACCTTATTTTCATTAAAAACTCTCTTTTTCAACTGAAAATTCATCTTTTTTACTCAATATATCAGGTTATCCTTAATAAAATGAGAAGGTGAAAATGAAAGAGACATCAATATCTTGATTGAAACCTGATAGAGTGCCCTTATAACTTAGGACTTTGGGAGTACTAGGTTTATTATAATGTTTTTTAAGGGATGGAGAAGGGAAGTGAGTTGAGGGTGTTATAATATTCTCCTTAAAATTTTCAATTTCTCAATCAAAATTTGTTTTTTTTTTATAATTTCATGGATGGATTAAACTTTAAGGTCACATGAAGCACATGAGGAACTTGAGAGATATCTCTACTTGACCTCCATACAATTCTCTATTTCTAGACATTGGATATGATTAGGTGAAGATTATTTATCAAGAGTAGGCATAACATAATCAAGGGTCTTAGTCCAATAAAGTCTCCTAGATGAAATGGTTTTAAGACATTTTTTAAGAGTGGGTAAATATTACATAGGCATGGAGCTTTCATGATAGGATAATGCAATTTAGGTTGGATTTGGAATAAAAGATAGTTGAATTAGAGTAGGATAATGCATACAAGACTAAATATATTTCAATTAATTCCTCTCTTCAAGTACTAATCTATTTTAAATACATTGAATTGGTCCTCTTATTTTTAACACTTCATAAATTTGAAGATGTTGGTCTTATCTCCCAATATTTTCCCACTTATTCTTCACTAGCTAAATAATTCTTATTTCTTTATGAATGATTTCAATTTAATTGTGATGGATAGAGACAATTAGGCTAACATATTTTAATTTATCAATATCCCTCATTTGCATTTCAATTTTCAATCAAATTTATTTTAGGGATTGAATAAGATTATCCTAGTTTTGACAAGGTTGACTAGAGGCATAAGTAATTTGTTAAAGCTATTGAGTTAGATTGGGAGGGGGAATACAAGGTTATTGATAGAAATGGTGATGTTGAAATAACATTTTTTTAATATCCATTTGGGGAAAATTCATGAATTCCATCAGTATGATATGAATAATGTGAAGACATATTATATGCATTTAGACCAAAAGGATGATGGGAATACATATCAATTTATAGATTTTTAGATAATTTAGTAGATTTTACAATCTAAGATTTACTTGGAATCACCATTTATACTTGTGGTCATTTTTCTAAAGGTTTATGTATTGAAGAGAAACTTTGATAACTATTCAGTACACTAAATATTCACCTATTGAGCATGCCAAAATTGTTATCATCAAAAATTGCACCCTTAAGGAGGTTTTTCAATCTTCCTTACTTAAGTTATATAATGAGAATGATATTAGGTTATTAGTGACATAAAGAATATATGGAACCTCTAGATAGGGAGATCTTCTTTTATGCATCACTTAATAACTAGAAACTAAGACTATTGCTTGAAATGGAAAAGTGAGAGAGAACTGAAAATAATCTTAACTATGGACATGATGCACCAAATTTATCTCCTCCACATGCCTATTATGCACTAATAACATGAACTATATCTAAATCTAATTGCATAACTCAAATGGGGTCTCTAAACATGAGTGTTTCACATAGAGACTATAGCATAACACATATACTAAGGGAGTTTATCAGGAGGTATCTATAGTCACTAATGAATTCTTCCACTTTTGATCCATTTCAAGCTATTTAAAATCACTCCATATGACCTACAAATATCACTAATCACTTGGAAGGAGATAAACATGACAAGGAAAAATGAGAATAAGTAATAGACTATCACTACCATTCATCGGACAAAATGAACATAAACTATTTTTTCATTTCCTTTTTATTTCTAATAATTAGTGTCACCATTTTTTTTCTCTGTCAATGTTTCAATTTCACCTCCTTTGTGTAATTTAATTTTTACACAATGGTAGTAATGGCTTCTCCATGGATCTCATTGCACTATCTTTTATCTTGTAGCATGTCATCTTCATTGCACTATTTTTTATCATTACACTATTTATGTTCATTATTGTTTATATGTATTGATATTGTATTGAATTTAACTAGAATACTTGAATGACCCTAAAAAACATTCATCACCATTCATATGTTTTCCTATTATTTCAATGGTTTTCCTTAGTATGACCCATTTTATTCTCAAATTACATCATTAAGGCCTTTATTTTTTATGGATTCATGTAGGTCTAATAAATACAACCAAACATCCTTCAAAATTTGGTTTGTTGTTGTTGAATATTAATTATGTTAGAAGCATTTTACATGGGAGAGTATTTAAATATTTGTCTCACATCTATTGTAAAAGTTAAAAGTTTTTCATTAGTTTAGGTGATGATATATTTTTGGAGTTATTATCTAAGGTTTGTTGGCAACTTAGTAGTGATGTTCATGATGGTTTTCAAACATAGATGAAAGGAATTAGATATTTAGTTCATTACTTGATATGGTTAGTGGTTACAAATCGATGGCCATACATGGCAAGGCAAGTGACAAATGAATACTAATTATTTATATCATTTCTTATCAAGAATTTTGTTACTTTTTAGTTTTTATTTCAAATCCTTAATCTCAATTCTTTATTTTATTATTTTATCTTCCCTTGCCTTGCTCATCTCTTTCAATTTCATTTTATGCATCCCTTTTTTGTGACCAATGTATAAGAAGGTTGATCATACGAGCATTAGTAACTACAAGATTCTTAAGTCTATTTTCCATTACCATAATTTTAGACTCATGTAAAACTTATTTGAATTCATGTTTTAGATTCCTGATATGTCTCCCTTTTCTTACAAGGTTACATTCAAACCATTTCATCATGTTCCTATTGAAAATTAGTTTTACTAGAATTATAACTAGTTTACTTTTTTTTATCACCAAGAAAAGCATGCACAAGAACTAAAATTTCATTTCAAATTACATGTAGTGAATACAAATTTGTTTCATACACTACAAGAAATGAGGGTGTTTTAAGACAATATTAGACATAATACTTCAACAAATCATCTCAAATTGAGACAAAAAAAGTGGTGTATTGTCTCTAATAATATCTCAAAGTGGGTGTATTTAATTATTGTCTCTCTAGAGACAATATATAATACTATTTATTTTATCTCTCTAGAGACAGGATAATTTTTGTCTTTCGAGAGACAATATAAAATACTTTTTTTCTCTCAACAAAAAATATCTTTTTTTGTCTCTCAAGAGACATTATGAATTTAAAAAACAAATATAATAATTGTAATAATAATAAATTTTTTTTAGTGCAACCAATTGATAAATATTGTCAATTACTCCAAAACATCTAGTGATTAGTATTACAAAAAAAAACTTGGATGAAATAATCTTATGCCCACAACTTGTGGGTATAAAATAATTTTATTATATTAAAAAATACTAAAGGGTGCCTAAATTTCATTAACCCTTTAGAATGGTAGAGGTATGAGCTTTTATATATTTTAGCAAAATACATTCCTAGAACTATGTGATTCATCTAGATGCTCCATGATCCTCAACTTTTTTTAATCTTATCATACTACCTTTCCATGTTCTCGATGATCTTAAGTGTAATTAAAAAATATTACTCTTGTTCCTTTGTTAATCCTTGTTCATAATTTCAATGATTAACCATTTGTAGATACTTTTTTTTTAACCTACCTCTCCTTCGAGGGCTTTCATAACTATATTTTTGTCATTCATTGTATTATTTTCTTGTTTTTTTTTTAGATAATTTTTAGCTAAAGATTTTTCTTCTTCCAAAATGTTTTATATTGGGAACATCACTTGAGATTCCTTATATAAATTCAAAATTATTGTAACAGCTTGACCACTTTTTCTACATAAGTGAGGAATTATCCATCCCTTAGGTAATTGAGAAAGAAATCTACATAGTAGTTGGTTTCATTAAAATGTTAGTAAAATGTAGTAAAATAAGCATCCTTTAAACTTTTATTTTATATGTTACTTGAAATGCCACCCAAATTTTTATATAACTCTATTATCGAATAAATGTTTGATTGGGAAATTTTTTTAGTATTTACTATATCTAAACATATTATGTGATCCTTAAATAGTATGCATGCCTCATAAGAGGAAAATATAAGCCATATTAAACAATAAAATTTAGGAAAAAATTAGAGTGGCTTCTTAAAATGACTTGGAGACACATCATATCCATCACACCTTAAATTATTGAAATAAATAGAACTATTATCTTTGTCTGATGTTGATGATATTCCCTCAATTATTTCATTCTATGTTCATCCCCTAGCTAGCCAAAAAACTTATTTCTTAAAATGTGAAAACCAATAATAGAAACTATAGAATCCAATCATAAATAATAGATTTAGTTTTCAATTACCTATGGACATAATCTAAAGCCTTTTTTATCTTATATTTGAAATGTCTTTCTATGCCTAATCACACTAGCCTATCTACCATTGAGATAGTAGTCGACAAGAGTATAGGATAAACATTAGGAATCGAAAAAAAAAAAAAAAAAAAAAAAAGGCCTATCAATGTATGAACATGATACAAACTACTCAAACTATTAATATAAATAGTTGAGGACAAACTTCCATTTCCAACAATTTTTAGGATCAATTTAAAATACTTGAGATAGCTAAGATTTGTATTGTGCATTAGAGCAGAAGTAGTTATAGATGGAGAATGGAAGAATGATCCGTCTTTGTTCTAGTGTAATATAACTTTGTTCCAGTCAAATATGCTCCAAATTACCTCAATTATATACATTAGGGACCCATCATACACATTCATATGGTGCAGTTATGTGATTTAAAAGCCAAAATACCTAAACAATTACCAAAAATGAAGAAAAATAATCTTTGGGTCTGAGATGTTGTAAAAATAAAAACTAACGTCAAAAATACCATTTAAGGATTTCTTCTCCTTTGGTGAGAATTATAGAATTTGAATCATAAGGAAGTTCTAATTAAAAGGATCATCCATCATGCTTTGGACTAGACGTCATCTAACATAACCAATGTGTTGGAATGTAATCCCAACTACAATAGTTTTTTCTCCATATCTTTCTTCTCCCTCTCACATGCCATGTCACATCTTCTTCAACTCATCCCATTCCACATTCACTGTATTCAGGACAACATTAATTTTAATATCTTTTTTATAATTTATCTTCTAGATCTTTCCTTGTTGTAAAAGGATATTATATTAAATGTTATTAAATGTTTTTATTTTGCCTCCTTTTTGTTGAGTTACATGCTACATTGGTAAGTACTTTTGTGAATGAATAAATTAAATAAAAAGGTAAAGTCTATTATTGTAACAACCTCTAAAGAAGTCTGAAGCTACTGTGAATAGAGCACCATGTTTTATAAATTTCATATTCATAAAAAACAATATATCTTTATTTGTTCAATGCAATAACTTGTAAGAGTTTTTTATTAGAATATACATATAAATATTTGATGCTCATGCTCTATTTTCTGTATTCTTTTTGTGTTTTATTTTTAGTTACTAGTTTTGTTTTGCTCTGCCTCTTTCCTTCACCTAGTATCAAAGCCATAGTCATGAGATAAGGTATCTTTATGCAAGAATTTTTAAAGAAAGGTTTTTAGAGTAGTCATCAAGCAATGGTTTTTGAAGACATAAGGTATTTGTAATCAAAAATGAAAGAAATCATAAGATTGACAAAACCACAAATTCCATAATTTAATGGGAAGTATTATGACTATTGGGCATTCATAATGAAGGCATTGTTTTATTCTCAAGATATTTGGGAACTTGTTGAGAATAGATTACCAGAACCAATAGGTGCAGCAGCATACAATGCATTGACACAAGAAGATAAATATTTATTGAGAGATAATAGGAAGAAGGATTCAAATATCTATTTTACATTTTTAAAATAGTGCATGAGAGAATTTTTCCAAGGATTGTAGCAGCCACAAAGTCCAAAAAAGCATGGGATATAATCAAAATAGCCTATCAAAGAATAGTAAAAATGAAGATAACAAAGTTTCAAATGCTAAAAAGGGATTTTAAAATCATTTACATGAAATAATATGAATCAGTAGACTCATTCTTCACTAAACTTATTAGACTAGTAAATCAAATCAAATCTCATGGGGAGACACTTGAAGATAAGAGGGTGGTTGAGAAGATTCTAGGGAGTTTGCCCACAAAATTTAAATCAATTGTTGTAGTTGTAGAGGAAATAAAGAACCTCTCATAGTTTTCAATTGACAAGCTTCGTGCATCTCCAATTTCAAATGAACATAGGCTAAAAAAGTTATCAAACACATCATTGGAGCACGCATTCAAGTCATAAGTTTCAATCAGCCATGGTAGAGGTAGAGGTAGAAATTCATATAGAGGTGGAAGAATCAACCCATCAAACTCAAGTGGAAGAGGTATAATCCAATACCAAAATTAAAGTGCAACTCAAAATCAGCCTCAAGGCCAAAGGTATGATAAATCTCAAATCCAGTGTCACTATTGCAAAACATTTGGGCATTATTCAAATGAATGTAGAAAAAAATAATATGATTTTGACAAACAAAATGAAAATTTTACAAGATAAAACCAAAATCACAAATTAGAACAAAGTTCCATGTTTTTATAATGTAATGTTACACAATCAAATGAAAAGGATGTATGGTTTTTAAACTAAGATTGTAGTAACCATATAATAGGAAACTTAGAAATGTTTTCTTGTTTGGATGAAAATATAAAATAAAATGTCATTTTTGGAAATGATAATAAGATAATAGTCAAAGGAAAAGGCAACATCAACATTCTAACCAAGAAGGTGGATAAAAAATATATCTCCAATGTTTATTTTTTTCTTGGATTAAAACATAATTTGATGAGCATAGGGCAACTCATTCAAAAGGGGTATAGAGTGTTTCGCAAAAACAAAGAGTGCACAAATTTAGATAAATTTCCAAGTAGTCATCTCATTGCAATGGTCCAAATGAAAAACAATAGGATGTTTCCCCTAATGTTGAAATTGGATTTGAATGTAGATTATGCTCAATCACTCTACTCAATGGCTCCATAAATGAATAAAGAAGAAAATACAATGGTCATGAAAATAATATTTCAAGTAGATATAAATGATGAAAATTGGTTATGTCATCTAAGATTTGGGAACTTAAACTTTGGACTTCAAAATTTTCTTCATAGGAAAAACATGATAAAGGGATTACCACTAATAGAGAAACTAGATTGAGTATGTGAAGGTTGTATTTTGACAAAACAACATAGAGAGACATTTCCAACTGGCAAGTCAATTAGAGAAAACACACCTCTATAAATTATGCATTTAGATTTATGTGGACCTATGAAAACACCGTCAATTAGTGGAAGCTACTACTTTTTTACTTTTATTTATGATTATTCAAAGAAAACAAGGGTCTACATTCTAAGGAAAAAAATGAAGTGTTTGATGTCTTCCATCAATTCAAGGATATTATTGAAAAGCAAAGTGGGAACTATATCAAAAAATTGAGAATGGATAGAGGTGGTGAATACATATCAAATGAATTTCTAATATTTTTTAAGGACCATAAAATTCATAACTAGTTAGACACCTGAAAAAAATGGTGTAGATGAAAATAAAAATAGAACAATCATGGAAATGGTTAGGAGCATGTTGAAGCCAATATTTAGTTAAATTTTTATCATGTGTATCCCATATAATTAATAGATGTCCAATAAAGAGTGTCAAGGACATGACTCTAGAATAATCTTGGAGTGGAAGAAAACTTAGTGTTACTCATATGAGATTTTTTGGATGTGGGGCATATACACATGTGCTAGATGAATTCAAAAAAAAATTAGACAATAGAGGATAAAAAAACATATTTATTTGATATAATAATGAATAAAGGATTAAAATTTATATAATCCAATAACAAAAAATATTATAATCAGCATAGATGTCAAGTTCATAAAAGAGGAAGCATTGGATTGAAGTGTAGAAAAAATAGTCAACATATCAGTAAACATGCCACAAGAGGAAAATGATGTTTTTATACTAGTAAATACTACTTCAAATTTGACTCCTTCCACACCCATTCATGCTCAAAAAAGTGTTCTATGAGGGACATCATCATCAAGTGTAAGGGCAGCCTCACATATTCAAGTAAGGACTACAACAAGCGAACAACAAACACCATGTATAGTAGGGATTTTTAGTACATGACTAGCAAGTCCACGTTCCATGAGTTCTACTTCATGTGACATGTCAAATCCTATATTGGCAAGATTGAACAGATAAAAAATTAGAAGTATAAGACACATTTATGAATGAAATGAACGTGAAAATAATATAGGTCTGATTTTTCTTTATGCTTTATATTCACAAATTGATGATCCAACTCATTTTGAAGATGCAATAAAATATGACAAATGGGTATATGCAATGGATGAAGAAATTGATAAAATTAAAAAGATTAAAACATGGGAATTAGTGAGTCTTCCAAAAGGAAAGGATGTCATACAAGTGAAGTGGGTTTACAAAACAAAACTAGATGCAAATGGTGATGTGCAAAAACATAAAGCAAGACTAGTGGTAAAGGGATATTCACAACAACTCAAGGTTGATTACAATGAGACATTGTCTCCAGTAACTTGATTGTACATCATGAGAACTATACTTGTAGTAGCAGCTCAAAATAAGTGGCCAGTTTACCAAATGGATGTGAAATCAAATTTTTTAAATGGTTATCTTGAAGAAGAAGTTTATATGGAGCACCCACCTAGGAATGAGATTTAGGGTCAAGAATATAAAGTCTAAAATCTAAAAAAGGCACTGTATGGACTCAAAAAAGCCCCAAAGGCTTGGTATAACATAAATGACTCATATCTACTAAAAAATGGCTTCAATAGGTGTGACAGTGAGCCTACATTGTATACCAAGATGAATGAGCAAGGTGAGATCATAATTGTTTGTTTGTATATTTTTTATTTGATATTCACAGGGGATTTGGCAATTGATTTTTTCAAAGGAGATATGAAAAAGGAGTTTGAAATGATTGATTTAGGAATCATGAAGTATTTTATTGGCATCAAGGTGAATAGAAGTGATAATGGTATATTCATCTCCAAATCTAAGTATGCAAATGACATTTTGAAAAGGTTTAATATGACAAATTGCAAATCAGATCCAACATCAATTATCACAGGACTGAAATTAAGTAAGGATGCTAAATGAGATACCATCGATCTAAATTTGTATAAAAGACTTATTGGTAGCCTCATGTATTTAATATCTACAAGACATGATATAATGTATGTAGTTAGTCTTATCTCAAGGTTCATGGAATCTCCAAAATTTTGTCATTGGTAAGCATTGAAAAGGATTTTGAGATATGTGAGTGGAACAAGAAACCATGGAATTCAATATTCAAGTTCAAATGAGTTCAATCTCATAGGGTATATATATAATGATTGTGCATGAATCATTGATGATAGAAAAGAGGACTTTCGGTTATGTTTTTAGTTTTGACAGCAATGAAGTTTGATGGGCTTCAAAGAAATAACAAATTATAAATCTTTCATTAGTGGAAGTAAAGTATATAGCAACCACTTTTGCATCATGTCAATAATTTTGGATAAAAAGAGTTTTGAAATATCTAAGGCAAAAATAAGAAGAGGTAACAAGGATCTATTTTGATAACAACTCAGCTATAGCATTGTCAAAGAATTCATTTTTTCACAAAAGGAGTAAATATATCGACACAAGGTATATTTTCATTAGAGATAAATAATCAATAATGTATAAATCTTTTTGATATTTTATAGGTCTCAAGACCAATGTGCAAACATTTTCAATAAGGCATTAGCAAAATAAAGTTGTGTTTAAAAGAGATTGATTGGGCATTACAGATGGTAGTAGTTATGATTAAGGGGGAGTATTGGAATGTAATCCCAATAAAAACAATTATTTTTCCATATCCTTCTACTCCCTATCACATTCCATGTCACATCTTCTTCAACTCATCCCATTCCACATTCACTGTATTCGGGACAACATTAATTTTAATATCTTTTTTATAATCTATCTTCCAAATCTTTCATGGCTACAAGAGGACATTGTATTAAATGTTATTAAATATTTTAGTTTTCCTCTTTTTTACTTGGTTATACACTACAATGGGTAATATTTTTTTGAATTGATGAATTGAATAAAAAAGATGAAGTCTATTGTTGTAATAGCCTCTAAAGAATTATGAAGCTACTATGAATAGACCACCCTGTTTTATCATTTTCATATTCAAAAAGACCTACACCTCCTTGTTTTTTTGATGAAATAACTTGTATGAATTTTTATTAGAAATATACATTTAAATATTTGATGCTCATCCTATATTTTCTCTATTTTATATGTGTTTTATTTTTGGTTATTATTTTTGTTCTGCTCTGCCTCTTTCCTTCACAATATTGGCTTAAATTACCTCATAAGCTATTATTTTAGTTGTATATTTGCATCTTCCATGTTTTGAAACTCAGGCCTATTCTTCCCACATCATCTATAAAATTGTTTTCAGATTTGGGGATTTTAAAACAATAACAAAGAGCACATTTTTGAAATAACCTGTTATTCATAAATATACAAGAGTGTTTTAGTTAGTAAGCCCTATGATATGCAAAAGACATTAAAAAAAGGCATCTACCTGAAATCAAGAATTAAATAGTCATATGAGTATATCAATGATATCAAAACAAAACCCATTAACAAAAAATAGATATAAAATTTTGTATAACTAAGGTAAAAAATATTTTACCTTGGATTTGAGGATCATTGCAGAGAGCCAAAGCTAAGGAAAAAGTAGTCTTACCACTACCCCCTATGTATATTACTCCAATGATCGACACCTCATTCTAGAAGAAAAGATCCTTCAAATCCCAAATAGATCTAGACCTTCCTTGTAGAATACTTAATAAAAATATGTTATGGTGAAAATAATCAAGGATAACCTAAGAAGTGGTTGTTAGTTGAGGCAAAATAGAATTTCCAAATGACCCATTTTACTCGAGACATTCATACAATTATGAACGTCATATCTAACTGAAGATAAATTTGGCATAGCCATATTATGAAGGCATCCAGGATGTGGATCATGCAAAGATAATATTGGACTCCTTTTAAAACTCTAGGTAATGTTTGCTAGCCCTGTTATCTAATCCATGTTTATGGAAAATCCTGTAGACCCTGTACTAATACATCTTTTGGGCAAATTTGGTATCTACCACTATAACATTTTGGAAAACATGCACATTGATGATAGGTTAATTACACTTCTCATAGACATTATTTGCATTCTAGTAGATATAAGATAAATCACAAATTAGCCTACATGGTTGAATAAAATAACTATTTAGTATAGTTTTATATTGTGCATTTTTAACACAAGAAGTACATTAGCCATTAAGTAATCCATAACAACACAACAATGCAATGTGGTGAATTGTAAGTATCAAAATATTTCATAAGTAGAGCCTTTCCTAACATGAATAAAAAGTTTGTAGCATATTGATTTTAGAACATCATAATCAAGGAATATTAGCTTATGTCTGTAGCATATGCCTTCAAAAAATAATAATTAGGGAATGTTACTATGATTCATTAAATGATATTCAACACAATGTGTTATTAATACATAATACAAATAAACTAGATAAGATATAAATAACCACTCCTCATCCAGGTAATGTTGCATATCAAATATAAGAAAAATTGGCATGCAAAGGTGCAATAAATACTATTTTTAATGAATAATATTTGGGGATATAAATAATATGTACATACAAACTTCATATTGTATATAATACAAAAACTGCAAAGCTTGCATGTGCAAGGTCTAAACAGGCATGTGATAGATATATATAGGACTTGAATGATTTTCCTTTGATCATCAAGATCTACATTTACATATTCTAAGAACAATCATTGACCTTAAGATTACATTTTACAAAAAATAATTTCAAAACAAGCCACTATGTAGTTCCCTAAGAGACCTAATACAAAGTCTATTATACACAGTCCAAATAATAGAATATTTATAGATAGTTTAAGACTTCATAATAGTTGGAACACATTTGATTGACAATATATCATGCACATAAAATGTTTGATATAATTTTTAACTATTCCTAATGATACTTATACTCAATCCATTAGGACAATCCACTTTTTAGATTTTTCTTAAGGTCTATCACTCCTACAGTCTTCTGTTGTATTTTGTTTGAGATGTTTCTAACCTTCTAGTAGATGGATCCACTTGAAATGACCCTTCAGAATATTAGCATGAAGTCATAAGTCATAATTACATCTTATAAATAAAAGTCTATAGAACCAAATAAAGCCCAAGTCATAATTTAAGAAAACATAGTCCCATAACAACCATTCTAGCCCAATGAGAGGCATAACTCAACATTAATATTTGGAAATCACCTTTTAGATCAGTCCATAGTACCCATTAGCTGCACAAAAAAAGGTCAGAAATTCATGCCATCTAAGGATATCATGGTCAACCGTTAATAAGCATAAAACCATCATGTAAAGCCACAACCAAATTTCCATTTGAAATGCAAGTATGTCGGAATAACATTGGAAAATCAAAAATTGAAAGCAATAAAAAGCATACTATAATCCAATGATTACCCACATAACCAAATGGAACAAAATGATTTTTATTAGTATTATATATCCTTAATTAAGTCTTACAAATTCATAATTTATATACAACGTCATGTTTGAAGTCTATTATGAGAAACTATAAAATTGATCTTCCAATAAAATAAAAGCATTGGTTTCCATAACAAACAAGCCTTCTTACAATTAGCTATATAATTTCAACAATTTTATAATAGGAAGGAAATTTTATACCAGAGATACAAGGTTAAATATAGATAAGCATACCACTCTCAATGCCAATTTTTTTTATATTTTTCAGTTCCCTAGAGGAGTTTGGTTGGCCTTCTCCAAATAACCAAATATCAAGAATTGTGCATAAATATGGAAGGATGAAAGGATGAGAATAAAACATAGAATTGACCCATAAAATGAATAAGTCAATGTAATTTTAAAGGTACAAATAAATTTAGAATAGTTAAAGAGGATATATATAAACCTCTCCACATAAATATGTAAGAATAATACTTTTTTTGTTGTTTTGAAATGAGAGCTTTTAATAGACAAGCATTTTGTAAAACACCTCTAAATGAACAACACTATGTTTTTGAATGAATTTACATGTTTTGAACCTCTTCTTTATAATGTGTCAAATTCTAGTGGCTTTAGATAGTTGATTATCCCTAAGACTACTATGAAAAGTACGTAAGCTAAAACATTTATAAAGCATAGATGGGCATCGATGCTTATAGTTATGACAGTTTCATAGGTGGTAAGCTATAATGTCTTTGAAAAAAAATAAAGTTCCCATATTATATAAGCTAAAACATTTATTCTACATGGGTTAAAGGGATGAAAATATAATTAGGGATGATCCAATGTATTATAAATTATGGAAGTGCTATTGCAACTAGTTCCCCTAAGATTATACATTGTTCTCCAAGAGCTTTAGAGGACAAGCTTAGTGAGATAAATTAAATATTGTATACATAATGCTAAATTTAATATGGTAAACTATATATATATATATATATTTTTAAGTCCATAGTCTAACCTAGCATGAAGTATAGGACCTCTATGTAGGGAGGATACTTCCATGTCCTTTTATATTTTGACCTCATAACAAAGCTCAAAAGAAAACCTAAAATTCTCTAGTAAGGGAAATAAATTTCTCATAATATCTTTATTTAATATAGATATTTTGTGTTAAATTTGATCTCTATCTTAGGTTTTATCATGTAACAAAAGAATAACATGGATCCTATTGAATGAACTGATCATCCTCCATGATACAGTGATATAGGGATGGTTGTGAGTTGTTTTCAATGGCTTCAATCAATTTTTAGTATGTCCTCTATTGATCTTGTGGTTATTTTAGTTCCTGATACATAAACACTTGAGTTATTTAGTAGTAAATACACATGGACTCACTAAATGTAAAATTTTAGGCACCTTGTCATCTTTTGCTAGTGGGGGAAACATAAGAAAATATATTCCCAGTATGTTTGTTTCAATGTAGAGTATATGCCCCTTGTTGTTCATGCACTGGACCTTCAATACATTAAAAAATTATTTTCATGTGTACATAGTTTGTAGGAATTCAAAAGTAACAAACTATTTGAAATATGTTAACATACATATAGTTAACTTTAGGGAGTATTATAAGCTTTACTAAAGGCATCTTGGAAGATAATATTAATAATCATCTATAATATGTTGATTTTAATATCTTTTATTTTTATTAGTTCCACATATGTAGCTAACTATCAAATGCTTTTGATAATGTATAGGTTAGGTATTTAGCTCCCAAAAATAGAAGTTTGATTTGGAAATTTTATAGTAGATGTGAATTTATTAGTTGGTGAAAGAACACTCCACACTCTTTGGAACTCAGCTAGGAACTTCTTAGAGGTAAGCTATATTTTTATGAAGGTTAGTATATTCTAGATGGTAACCATAATGAACCATCTCTAGATTTGAAATTAATGATTTTTTTAAAAATACAGACAACTAGCAATAAATATTATCTACTAGAATTTATGTTCATATGTTTACGGGTGAAGTTCCAGTGCTAATTTTGAGGCCAAATTGTTGGAACATAATTCCTTCTATAGTTAAATTTTGCTACTCACCCACTCTAACTCCACTCAGCCAAATCCTAGTTTGATTGTCTAACTTGGTAAGTTAATAATACATGTGTTTTGAATAGGTATCTTCTAGAGGTTTGAACATAGCCTTTGTTTACCACATGAAATTAATATTTTATTGTTAAACCTCTTATTTAATGAGGTGCTTATATTATTATTTAGTAAGAAATGGATCAATATTTCTCATTATCCTTAGAAGAATAATTTGTAGAAAGTAATCATCCTTCAATTTTGGTATCAAAACCCATAGTGTAGATCTTAGGAAATTACAATTCATGGGGAGCTGTGTCAGAGAGAAGGCATCATAAAGAACAACCAGGAGAGATTGTGAATGTTGTAGTATTCTACCTAAAGAGGATTAGGAGGTATCCTCATGATTTTGTGTGGATTTGAGGCATGGTAGGAGGACCCATTTACAATACTACCATCACCCACAATAGTGATGTAATCCCTGTCGATGGTGTTGGCTACTACAATGAAAATCCATGACGCATCGTTGTACATACTATTATGAGAAGGCCCATAATTTCTAATAGAGCACACTAAAAAAATCATTTTTGAATCAATGTGAAGGATTATAGTGCTATAACATCTCTAAAATAGGGAGTGGGTTCGAATCCAAGAGAGAGAGAGAGAGATAAAACATCAACTTCATCACTAATTGCCCTCTCTTCTTAGATTGCTTCTTGGAATCAATCAAGATTCATATATGCCTTCCATCTTTGAGTATACAAGATCTATTCAGATTCTTTGGAAGGAGAAGAATGTTCATAGAATAGAATAAGATGGAATTTTATCAAGGGAGGTCACTGTTAAAATTAAAGGATGGAGCATAGTGGAACTACATTAGCAATAAAAACATCGGTGAGAATTTTTTTTGTAGGGAAGATTAAAATCATAGTATTTAATTTTTTTGTGTATTTATTTTTTATTTATTCCAAGAGAGTTAGTAATTTTAAAAAAAAAATTGAATCTTTCATCTACAAGCATCGCTGGAACAAAGGGAAAGAGTTGGCAACATCTGCCAACATTCGATGGTCAAAATTATGACGTATATGCAAAGAAGATGACACTGATAATGGTCACCATTGAATTTTGGGATTGTGTGGGTACTATATTTATAGACATGAATGATCCATCGACCTATAATGCATTATCAAATACCCAAAAGACCTTGTTAAAAGAGAATCAGTGAAAAGATGCAAAATCCTTAAACTTGATTGAGACAACTATGGAAGAAGTCATATATCCTAAAATAACAGAAGCAAACTATTCAAACAAGGCATGGGAAATCCTTCAAAAATCCTATCAAGGTATTTATTAAGTACAGTTAGTAAAATTACAAATGCTTAGAAGACATTTTAAAAATCTTCAAATGAATTATGTTCAGTCTATTTCAAATTTTCATACTAGAATTTCTAGTCTAACCAATCAAATAAAGATTAATGGTGAAATAATGGAAGATTAAAGAATCATTGAGAATATCCTTAGGAGTTTTCCATTGAAATTTGATCTAGTGGTGATTAGAATTGAAGAGGTTAAAGAACTTTCAATAATGATAGTGGATGAGTTGATGGTTTTGTTATAAGCCCTTTGTTAATGATTAAATAGATATACTCTTTCTTACCTAGATCAAGCCTTCAAGGCTCAAGATAGTATTAGAGATAGAGGAGAGGAAAATAAAATATAAATATATGCTTGAAAAGTAGAGGAAGAGGAAGAAGCTACTATCAAAGAACAAGCTCAATCAATCAAGAAGGAGCAAGCAGCTCACAGTTAGACTCCCAGTGTAACAAGAGTAGTACTTAAAATCAAAGGTATGATCAAAGTAAAGTTCAATGTTACTATTTCATTAACTATGGTCATATTTTTAGTGATTATTTAAAGAGGTAGGATGACCAACCAAGCTAATGAGAGAATGTTTCTAATGAGAGAGTAAGTGAATCTGAACATCTACCAAATATGCTCATTATATGTAATGTTGTTGAGTAAAGAAATGATGAGGTTTGGTTCTTAAATAGAGCTTGTAATAACCACATGAGTGGTAATGAGATATTGTTTTACTCTATTGACAAAATTATTCACTCTGAGACCAAGATGGGGAATAATGAAAAAGTTCTAGTTGTGGGCAGAGGGACTATCATTATCCACACCAAGCAAGGTGAGAGAAGAGCAATCTAGGATGCCTACTATGCTCCAAATTTAAAACACAATCTTTTGATCATTTGATAGTTGGTCTAAAAAGGGTATAGAGTCCTAATGGAAAATGGAGAGTGCAAAATCTTTGACACAAGTGAAAGCAAAAGAAATATTGTTATAGTTTAAATGACAAAGAATCACATGTGTCCACTCAAGAGGTAAGCTAGTCTTCATAAGCAGATTAAGAGTATGGTGGGGCTAAAACAAGTAGCCTTCAATACAGTGATTTAAGACACATCTAGACTCTGAGATTTGAGTTATGGGCATTTAAGTTATTCTAGATTAAGTCTTTTGTCTAAGAAAGATATGGTTTAGGGACTACAAAGAATAGTAAAACCTGATAGAAAATGTAAGGAATGTATCTTAGGAAAACAACATATGAAACCCTTTTAATCAAGGATGTCTAGGAGGGTAAAAGCACAATTGGATTTGGTGCATTCTGATTTATGTGGCCTAATGAAAACTCTCACATTTGGTGAGAATGAATATTTCTTGACTTTCATAAATGAATACAACAAGATGACATGGCTTTATTTCTTAAAGAATAAATCTTAAGTATTTGATAAATTCATGTTATTTAAATCATTGGATAAGAAGCAAAGTGGTCACTTCATCAAGTCTTGAAGTATAGATAGAGGGGGAGAGTATATCTCTAAAGAATTTTTGAGCTTTTGTAGGGAAAAAGGAATTGAAAAATAATTTACCACCAAGTACACCCAATAGTAAAATGGAGTGGCAGAAAGGAAGAATAGAACTATCTAGGAAAGGGCTACAAGCATGTTGAAAACCAAGCGACTTTAAAAAGAGTATTGGGGTGAAGCTATAACAACAATAGTCTACTTTTCAAATAGAAGTCTAACAAAGGTCGTACGTAACAAGATTCCCTAAGAAGCATGGACAAATATAAAATACAATGTGAAGCATCTAAGAATATTTGGATGCATGGAATATACTCATGTGCTAAAGGAAAATAGGTAAAATTTTTATAATAAAGAATAAAATTTCATCTTCATTAGATATAGTGAAAAGTCTAAAGCATATAGACTATATAACCCTATCACTAAGAATATTCTAACTAGCATGGATGTTGAATTCATTGAGAATGAATCTTAGGATGACACTATTGACACTACCTAAATTATCTCATCAATGGTAACCATAGATGATGAAAAAGGTGGAAATGAAGATAGTCAAGATAAACTAGTCATAGATCAGCATGGTGAGTGTTTGGAAACACTTCCATCAAGTTCACATCATACTTCTCTGTCAAATAACTCCAACAATAGTTTAGATCTAACCCTTGTTTCTCTAATGCCAAGAAAGACACGGATTTTGAAGGAGATTTATGATAATACAAGGTATGATGATGAAAATATATTTTTTAAAAACTGTTCTCATAGTGATCATATATATTTTGAAGAAGCATTAAAAGGAAAAAATGGTGTAAGGCCATGGATGAGGAAATAAATGCAATATAAAGAAATAAAACTTGGGAGCTAGATGAATTACTTAAGGATAAAAAGTGGATTGGAGTTAAGTGGGTCTAGAAGACCAAAATAACTACAAAATGGAAGATTGAGAGGCATAAAGCAAAATTCGTTGTTAAAGGCTATAAACAATAACCTGATATAGATTATGATGAGACATATGCTCCTATTGCAAGAATGGAAATTATGAGGGTTGTCTTAGTAGCAATTGCTCAACACAAGTGGAAGGTATATCAAATGGATGTGAAGTCTACCTTTCTAAATGAAGTGCTCAAAGAAGAGGTATATGTGGATCAACCACCTGGTTATGAAGTCCTAGGACAAGAAGACAAGGTCTATAAGCTAAACAAAGCACTCTACTAGTTTAAACAAGCACCAAGGACATGGTATAGTAGAATTGATTCATATTTTACTAGCAATGGCTTCAATAAAAGTATCAGTGAGCTCACACTTTACATCAAGGAAATCCATGGTAAGATTTTTATTGATGTACTATATGTATATGATTTTATCTTTACAAAAAATGAAGATTCTTTGATTGTTGAGTTCAAAGAAGCAATCAAAAGGGAATTTGAAATGATAGATTTAGGTTTATTAAGGTACTTTCTTAGAATAAAAGTATACCAAATGGATCATGTCATATTTATTTTTCAATCTAAATATGTCACAAAGATATTGAAAATATTCAGATTGTTGAATAACAACCCTTTGTCAACACTAATAGCCACAAGTCTAAAATTTAGTAAAGAAGTTTGTAGTAAAGAGGTGAATCCAACCTTATACAAAAGCATGGTTAGAATTCTAATGTACCTAATGGATACTAGGTCTGATATTATATATGCAATAGGCTTAGTTTCCATATTCATGGAGACACCTAAGGATACACACTAGCAAGCAGGGAAGAGAATCTTGAGATATGTCAATGACACAAAGCATTTTGGTATCTTCAATACTGCATCAAGTGAATTTGTGTTGGTTGGATATACAGATAGTGATTGATTAGGAAGTGTAGATGATAGGAAGAGCACATCAAGATATTTGTTCCACATGGATTCAGGAGCCATATCATGGGAACCAAGAAATAACCCATAGTTTCTTTATACATAGTAGAATCTGAGTATATTCTAGCAAATATAAATACATGTCAAACTCTTTGGCTTAGGAGAATCCTAGTTGACCTGAATAAGGAACAAGAAGGTGGTATAATAATATATTGTGATAATGTGTCCTCAATAGACTTGATGAAGAATCCAATTTTCAATGGAAGGAGTAAACATATTCAAATCCATTATCAATTCATAAGGGAGATTGTTTAAGATAAAGAAACTGAGATTCAATTTTATAGGTCAAAAGAGCAACTAGGAGACATATTCACCAAAGCATTGGCACAAGAGAATTTTAAAAGCCTAAGTCAAGGTTTAGGCATTATAGATGTTGAAGCTACGAGTAGTAGGAATTAAGGGGGAGTGTTGAAACATAATTCCTCCCATATTCAAAATTTTATGCCCACCCACTACAACTCCACTTAGCCAAATCCTAATTTGACTGTCTAACCTGGTAGGTCAATAACATATGTGTTTTGAATAGACATCTTCTAAAGGTTTGAATGCAGCCTTTGTTTACCACATGAAATCAATATTTTATTGTTAAACCTTCTATTTAATGAGGCACCTATATTGTTGTTCAGTAAGTAATTTTTCAATCTTTCTCATTGTCTTTAGAAGCAAGACTTGTATAAGGTAATCATCCTTCACAGATAACATGCATAAAAGCATTTAGCATTTGAATATAAAAATAATATGTCCTCTAATATGCATAAATATGGTAGCAGATACGTCAACAAGATGGATACTAAAAAATTGGAAGGTGAGTTATGGTCTAGGAATTGTCTTACTACCCAAAGGATACTACTTGTGAATGTTTAGGAGTGAGGATGATGGATGATGGGTCTTGGCATGTGGGTTAAGTGAAGAACAACTTTAAGCATAATGTGATGGACTGTGCACTTCAACATATTTGAAGGGATGCCATCAACAACTCAATGTGGATTTGACTACCCACTAAATCCATGAAGTTCAAGTATTATGGATCTTTTATATCAAAAAGAAAATTCTCTATTCATATATTTCATTCCTTCTTAACCTAAAGGATACAATCAAAATGGTTGATTTAAAATATGAAAGTATATACATTAATATGGATTTTTAGGAAGGTTCAACCAACTTATATTAAGCTTTAGTTTCTTAGTTACATTCAAGAGCAATAAGGAGACTGTAAGAACATCACATAGTGGGGTAAACTGTACTTTAAATTGGAGTATTGAATACCTTGTCCCAAGAAGCTTTGTAGAGATTACTCCTTTCCTAGAACAAAAGTTAAATTTATTAGGAATATTAAAAAGGGGGAATTGTAAAATGAGTGAATGGTTGATGCCATGGGAAAATGGGATTAAGAGAAAATATTAAGAAATCCAAATTCCAAGGAGAATAAAAAACATGTTGTCCTTTACCACCGACTCATCCATTATTGAATATGGAATAATCTAGTAAGGATAAAGATCAATATAAAGTTATAAAGTAATCATCCCATATAAAAGAAAATCATGACTTAAACCTTCATAATCTAGCTACTAGGAAATTCATAAAAGCTTAAATTTTGGGAAGTAAACATAATTTGTAGTGGAAGGGGGTCTAAATCATTTATGCAAATGGAACACAATTTCAACCCAGTAGATTTTGGTAGTCTTCCAACTGAAAAAAGATTAAGATGTTCCTTAATGTTCCATTAATCTAGATTATGGCCTATGTTTTTAATAGTATGCTTGAATAATATTATTAAAACAATCTTTGTTTTGGCTGACTGAGAAAAGGTAGTAGCACTTTAAAAATAATCATTAAAAAATAACATGACTAGTCTGAGTGTTTGAGATCAAGATATTCCACTGATATTTTAAATACCAAAATACATTTCTTAATGACTTCCATTACATGGAAATTCTCCATCAAGTAGTATAAAACTAATCCACATAGTGTAAAATGCCACAAATATATCATGAAATTATTTGACAATGCTACCACCAAAAAATCCAACAAAACACTTATCATACTTTTCTTCTCAAAGATATAAAAATTTCCTTCTTCAAAAGCTTCACTAGATTAAAAATGGCACACAAGTTGTAATCTAATTGAAAATTAAATGATAATGCTCACCCCATAAAAACCACCTAGCCATGGCCATTCAAAAACACAATGAAGATGTTCCACTAGATTATGAATTCGGATGGTTCATCTTCCATGTATCACTTGGCCCTATTTTAGCCAAAGTACTAGAGTGAAATACTAGTTCAAATATCTTCCCATTTTCAGCAGAAGAATTTGGAAGTAAACATTTAGCTTCGAGATCATGAAGCCAACAAAATCAAAATTTCAACATTTTCCTCCATAAAATACTTGTTCTCTTATTTTCATGTTATTTTCCAAATAGGGAAGTCGTAGATACAAAAATATCTATAATCATAATTCAAAAAATTTCATATCCAGGTCCTTGTCTATCATGGACCCCAATAAAAGGCAAGGATGGACATTAAAAAATTTAAAGAAAGACTTTAAATATTAGTACCATCTAGAATATTTAAATGAGTAACAACTTTAACAAATATTATTATATTAGTAAACTATAGAATCGGAAAACTTCATATCTAGGTCCTTGTCTATCATGGACCCAGATAACAGGCAAGGATGGACTTTAAAAAATATAAAGAAAGACTTTAAATATTAGTACCATCTAGAATATTTAAATGAGTGACACTTTAACAACATTGTTATATTATTAAACTATAGAATCATTTGGATTATCAAAATCAAAAGGAGCTTGGTGATTTTTTTTCAATAGGTAGAAGCAATGCAATTTTTTTAAATAGATAAATAAGAAAAAAGAAATTAATGCCCTGACTATGGATTGGATGAATAGGAGGAAAACCACCAAAACCATAAGGGAGAAACAATATCCATGCCCCCTAAACAAAAAATTGACGGAAACAAATATATTGAAAGCTCAAGCATCAAAGTATAATTAGCACTAGCAATTTATAATTGAATTAAAAAGAAATAAAGTATCATAATCATTTTTTCAAAGAATCATATATTAAATTGTATAATGACAAAACACTGCTCCAACTAAGAAAATTTATAGTAATAACTATATCTAGTTTTCTATAAAGAAAACCAAAGTTTACCACCTAAGCTAGAACATTAGTAATGACTATATTTATAAACTGGGCACTTGTAGTAGATATAAAAAAATAAAGATCTAGCATAAGCTCAATACACTGGTCCTTGAAACGCATGTTGCTTAAAGCATTCCAATGCCTACCAGTCTTCCTTTCAAAATTAGGACATCATTATTATGCCATTATTTCTTTCCTGACATTTTGTTAAAGTGAGCATAGAGATACAACTGCCAAAATTAAAATGCTACAACTTGATATCCTACCCATAATAGTTACTCTATAATCCAAATATCAAAAAAGGAATTGGGTCTACTTGTTGTTACTAGTTCACTTCCTCATATTCTTTTTCCTTTATCAATGCCTCCAAATCAGGCTTATTCCAATCCTCATTCATTTCCACCTTAATCTTTTCACATATTGATTCTACTATATTTTTGTTTTTGTGCATATGACCATCCACACACTTCAGGAGCTTCTAGATTCCATCCATTTGTATTAGAGTCATACTACAATCTTGGTGATATCTTTGAGATGGGCAAAGTTTAATAGAATTAACTAGACTCTAATCACATGGGTTGCCTTGAGTACATTTATCCTAGGCCTTGACTTCTTAGGGTCATATATAGCTTAACTGATAGATCCCTCAGAGCTGTAGGTCTAGCCTCAATGACAGCTAATCTTTGAAGAGATTGCTTGCTTACCAATTTAATCAAGGTGGGGTCCTCAATGCCTTCCCTCGGTATACTTTTCCAGGTGTATATAGATTCCTCAGTAGTAATCCTAGCACTTTAATTCACACAGACATTCTCTTCCATAAGCTTTTGTAGTTTGACATTCTCCACCAAGCAAAAATAGGCTTTATGGGCATCCAATCCATAAAGTCTCTTTTTTTTATAATTTAAACTTAATGTAATGTAATATATGACTCTTTGAAAAATAGATTAAGATATTTTATTTCATTTTAGTGTAATGATAGATCCTTTGTGTTATTTATACTTTGATGCTTGACCTTCCAATAAATTTGTTTCCATCAATTTATAATTTAGGAGGGAGTGATATTATTTTTTCCTTTATGGTTTTGGCAATTATCCTATTATTCCAATTCATAGTTGGTGCACTCATTTCCTTTTTCTTATGTATCTATTTAATAAAAAAAATGCATTGCTTCTATGTATTGAAAAAAAATTACTAAGGACCTTTTGATTCTCATAAGTTAGATGATTCTACAAAGTAATATTATTATAATAGTTGTTAAAAATGTCAGTCATCTAAATATTCTGCATGGTGCTAATATTTAGAATCTTTCTTTATATTTTAGAGAGTCCATCCCTACCTGTTACACATATTTTTATATAATGGTTTTGTTCAACTCAAAACCACCCATCATTTTTATCAAATTCATAAATTATTCATATAGATCACATTTTGGTATTTATGTCTATATACTATGTTTTAATATCATGCAATGGCTATTATCCCCAAGGGTTAGCCTGAGTGGATAGGATCAATGAATTTAGATGCCTAGGCCTCAAGTTTAATTCCAAACCAAGTACTCTATGACACATTATGGCTTAGAGGAAGATGCTAGCCTACAATCTGAAGTGGCCACGGGGATACCTTGAAGTAGGGGTTTAACTTTTCCATGTTTTCTAAACAAATCACAATGGGGTGATTCAATTATGGATCATTTAGTCGACATTATGAACCTAGGGCCACTCCCATCAATCTTTAGTAATAGATTAAATTTTTAAGCCCCAAGGGTTAGCTCAAGTGATAGGATTAATTACTTCGATCACCTAGGTCTCGAGTTCAATTTCAAGCTGAGTACCCTGCGATGTGTCACATCTTACAAGCAGATGGTAGCCTACAATCTAAAGTGGCCATGGGGATAACTTGAGGTAGGGGTTGAACTTCTCCATATTTTCCATGTAGATCACAATGGGGTGATTTATTTGTGGATCATTTGGCAAACATTACAGACCCAGGCCCACCCCATCAAGCCTCGACAGTAGATTAAATTTTAATCCCCAAGGGTTAACTCGAGTGGATAGGATCAATGACATCAGTCTCCTAAGTATATAATTTAATTCCAAGCCATGTACTCTACAATGTGTCATGGTTTATGGGTAGACACTAGCCTAAAATCTAAAGTGGTCGTGAGGATACCTTGAGGTAAGAGTCAAACTTCTCCATGTGTTTTGCATGGACCACAATGAGGTGATTTAGTTGTGGATCATTTGGTGGACATTATAGACTTAAGCCCACCACCATCAAGATTCAATAGTAGATTAAATTTAAAGCCCCAAGGGTTATCTCAAGTAGATAGGATCAATGACTTCAGTCACTTAGGTCTCAAGTTTAATTCCAAGCCAAGTACCATGCGATACATGGTGGCTTAGGGACATATTCTAGCCTAAAATTTGAAGTTGTTATGAGGACACTTTGAGGTAGGGATCAAAATTTTCCATGTGTTCCACACAGATCATAATAGGGTGATTCAATCATGGATCATTTGACAAATATTATGGACCTAGGCCCACCCCCATCAAGCTTCATTAGTAGAATAAAATTAACCTTAAGGGTTAGCTCAAGTGGATAGGATCAATGACTTCAATCACCTAGGTCTCAAGTTTAATTCCAAGATGAGTACACTATGATGCATCATGGGTTAGGGGTAGATGCTAGCCTAAAATATGAAGTGGCCATGGGGATACCTTGAGGTAGGGTTCAATATTCTTGATGTGTTCCATGTGGATCAGAGCGATGCAATTCGACTATGGATCCTTTAGCATATATTACGAGCACAGGCCCACCTCCACCAAAATTTACTACTAGATTAAATTTTAAGGCCCAAGGATTAGCTTGAGTAGATAGGATCAATGACTTCAGTCACCTAGGTCTCAAATTTAATTCCAAGCTGAGTACTTTGTGATACATCACTGCTTAGAGGTAGACGCTATCCTAGAATCTAAAGCAGCCATGCAGATACCTTGAGTAAGGGTTTGAACTTCTCCATGTGTTCTAAACAAACCACAGTGGGGAAATTTAGTTGTGGATCACTCGATGAACATTAGGGACCCAAGCCACCTCCATCAAGCTGGAATAGTAGATTAAATTTTCAATGATGAGATGCAGGTGAGTTGGTAATGTGTCTTAGTTGTTACAACCACCACCCAGGTTCAAATCTCAGTTTAGTATCAGAATCCAGATGTGGTCAATCATTAAGTAATCTTGGGCTAGTTGTGGTTGATCATTAGTGTTCTTGGGCTGATAGTGGCTGATAATTGATATTCTTGGGCCACGTTATGGCCATTGATGGTATTCTCTTATGGATTTGAGCCCCTAATTTTGTCCTAGACTTGTTGGCACTCTGGTAAAAACCATTGGAACAAGGACCCTTCAACCTTGATTATTGATCTTGAAAAAAAAATTAAAAAACAATACAATGGCTATAATAGATTTCAAAATTTCATAGTACATTTATAGCTTTTCATGCATTCATTAGTGATTTTAAACTTATGTGAGAATGGTTAGAATCTAGATGCAGAGCACTTATATGGGAATGAGCAATGCTTTCCCTAATGAATTTGAGATCCCTGTAATATGTGAAATATTTAACTAGCTGGTCAGATAAACCTGAGTTTTCTAATGTCAAAGGAGATCTTTCAAGAATGAACTTGTGTGACTAAAAAATGGCATGCGTAAATGAATTTGGTTTCCTATTCCTCCATTTGAAAGAGATATTCTCAGACCTCATGTTCAGAAAAAAAATGAAGATTTTGTACAACATTGGACAATAAATGTCAATCTTGTGGTTAATTTTGTCAGTTTCTAATTGATCATTCTATCTTGCATGATATAGTACATGGAAATATGAGAAAAATAAAATTCATTTCAGAGGGTGAAGATATTGAAATTTAGGATCGAAAGCATAAATGGAGTGAGAGAGGTAAGACCAAGATGTGCAATATGTATTGCAAGAAACATGGTTAAGGCGAAATCCATTTGGTTCTATGTCTTGGCTTGAAGTGCTCCAACAACCTCTACAATGGTCCCAAGCACAAAATTGGTAGTGAAATACACGACAGTGGATGCCATTTAGAAATCACTAGATGGGCAAATGACAAAATATAGCATGGAAAAAATGCTAAGACTGATAAAGAAGATTCCATCATGTAGGAGAAAAAATTTAGCAGTTATTTCATTTTGTCTTGTTACAAAAATTTAGTTAAACCTTTTAATTCCTACAGTGATTTCAGCTATTCTTTAATCAAATATGCTCCTAACTCGATTGTGGTACATTTTCTTCTTCATTTTTTCCCTAGATTGAATAATGGTTCAACTACAGAGCAAGAATCCCATTCACTTGCATTAAGGGCGATTAGGCGATAATAGGGAGCTATTTTAACCCAAGATGAAAGGGTTTCTAAAGACTTTGCTTGTGGGCAAAGGACTTAAAGCTATAGATTCTCCAAAATTTTGAGATTTGGGGGACATCCCTATTCATTCAGCAATGGATATTGGAAAGGCAAAGACAATAAAAAAAGATGTAGAAATAAAGCTACAACTTTTACATTAATTCACAAATGACAAAATAGAAGGAAAAAAAACAAAACAACAGTCTATAATTGCTATAGCAATACAAAAATTTATTCAACTTTTTTTCACTAAAAAATGATTACAAAACCCTCTTTAAATAGAGGATTGTGGTAGAATAGAATAGCATAATATCTTAACTAAACACAATTCTATTATTAGTGACAATTCAACTACGCATGCAAACTATGTTTATTCAATTCCTATGAACACTTATTTTATGTAAAATAAAACTGAACTAAAGTTTATCTATTTTCCTAGTTTTATCCATTGTGTGCATGCAAACGGAGAAATTATTTTGGTTATTATAACACTCCCCCTTAATTTCTACCACTAAATAATTCAACATTTACAATGCCTAAATTCTATCTTAGATACTCAAAACTCTCCTTTGCTAATGCCTTCGTCAATATATCTATGAATTGGTCTTCAGATCTACAAAACTCTAAATGGATTTCTCCATTATTCACTAACTCTCTGATAAAATGAAATATTATATCAATGTCTTTGCTCCTCTTGTGAAAAACATGATTTTTTGACAATGCAATTGCTGATTTATTGTCACAAAAGATTGGTGTTGACTCCTTCTATGCTTGCAATAAAACTGTCAATACTCTCCTCATCCAAATTGTTTGACATGCTACTGATGTGGCTACTACATAGTCTTCTTCAGCTGATGAAAGTGTCACTATGGATTGATTTTTGGATGCCCATGTGACCACACCTATTCCAAAATGAAAGGCATGTCCAGAAGTACTCTTCCTGTCATCAATGCTACTTGTAAAATCACTATCAGTATAACCAATCAAACCAAAATCATTAGTTGTGAAATATAAAATTCCATATTTTGTTGTTCCTACCACATATCTCAATATCCTCTTTCCAACTTGCCAATATGAGTCTTTTGGTGACTCCATGAATCTAGAAATTAAACTGACCCCATACATGATATCTGGTTTTGTAGCTGTAAGATACATCAAACTACCAATTAGTCTTTTGAATGTTGTAGAATCAACATTAGGCCCTTTGTCTTCTTTCCTAATTTTGGTATTTTTAGCAACTGGTGTAGGTGTTGATTTACAATTCAACATCTTAAACCTCCTTAACACATCCTTTACATATTTAGTTTGACAAATAAAAATTCCCTTCTCTGATTGTAGAACTTCAATGCCCAAAAAATACTTCATTAATCTCAAATTTCTCATCTCAAATTCTTTCATCATTTCTGATTTAATGTGTCTACAGACAAATTTACAGTGAAAATCAAATCATCAACATACAAACACACAATCAAATTTGACCTTCTTTGTTGACTTTTGTGTACAATGTAGGCTCACTATTGCTTCTATTGAATCCATTGTTTGTTATGTATGAATCAATCCTACTATATCATGTTCTTGGTGCTTGCTTGAGACCATAGAGGGTCTTCTTCAATCTGTAGACTTTTTCTTCATGTCCATGCACTTCATAACCTAGTGGGTGTTTCACATACACTTCTTCATCTAGAAAACCATTCAAGAAAGTTGATTTGACATCCATTTCATATACCTTCCAGTTATTTTTGTGTAGCTATTACTAAAACCATTATAATAGTATCAAGTATAACAACTGGATCAAATGTTTCATTATAATCAATTCCATGTTCTTGTGCAAAACCTTTTGCTACTATCCTTGCCGTGCACTTTTCAATCTTACCTTCTGCATTAAATTTGGTCTTATAAACCCATTTGAATCCTATGCAATCCTTACCTTCAGGTAGATTAATTACATCCCATGTTTGATTTATCTCAATGGCATTCATCTCTTCATCCATTGCTTTTATCCAATGTTCCTCATTAAATGCTTCATAATACATAGGATCATGAGAGAAAAAGGCATAATTTGAACACAAATCTAACTTCTCTTCTTCTTGATCATAAATCTCATTGAAGTTTCTCATTTTCTTACCTTTAAATTTTGATCTTAAAGTGGCAAAAGTTGGATCTGATTCATCACTTACTTGTGAATTGGGAGTAGGATGGCATGCATGACAAGATGATTCACCTTTTGGTAAGCTCCTAGGTGTTCTTATTAGAGTGCTTGTTCTTGCTTGTGAAGAGAATTGATCACCTTGCAAATTTTGTTCTTCAGATTCTTCTTCATTTTGGGAAATTAGTGCTCCAATTGTGATGGTTCTATCAATGCTTCCATCTCATGTTTCTTCTTCCTTAAATTCCACATCTCTGCTAATAATCACATTCTATGAAATGGGGTTATAAAACTTATAAGATTTTGATTCTTCACTATAGCTAATAAAAATGCATTTCTCACCTCTATCATCAAGTTTTATTCTCAATTTAGATGGTATAAGATAATATGCAATACAACCAAATTTTTTGAAATGATGTACACTATGCTTCTTACCACTCTAGACTTCTTATGGAATTTGATCATTGACACTCTTTGTTGGGATTTTATTTAGAATATATACTGCACATGCTACTTCTTTTGCCCAATATTCATTTGACAAATGTTTGGCCTTCAACATGCTTCTATCCATCTCCGTGATTGTTCAATTCTTCCTTTCTGCTACACCATTCTATTGTGGTGTGTACCTTGTAGTCAGTTGTCTTTTAATGCCATGATATCTGAAAAAATCTTGAAATTCATTAGACATATATTCACCTCCTCTATCTGATCTAAGTACCTTGATGTAAAGGCCACTCTACTTTTCAACCATAGCCTTGAATTCTTTAAATTTTCCAAAGGCTTCACACTTTTCCTTGAGAAAATATATCCAAGTTTTTCTGCTAAAATCATCAATGAAGGTTAGAAAATAAGAACTACCTCTAAATGATAGAGTTTGCATTGGTCCACATAAATCTCTATGAACTAGCTCCAATAATACCCTTGCCCTATATGAATCTCCTACTAGAAATCTCTCTCTATGCTATTTTGCCAAAATGCAACTCTCACATAAACTTCTTGGCTGCTCTATTGGTGGTAATCATTTCACCATATTTTTCTTTTGTAATAAAATCAAACCTCCAAAATGTAAATGTCCATACCTTAAATGCCATAGCCATGATTGGTCTAAATGCATGGTTTTGAAATGGCCTTCCTCTTCTCCTTGGATGCACTGAATTCGAAGAGGCAACATCTAATTCTTGGTCATCTCCACTTTTTTTATGAACCTGTCATTTAGAAATTTGTCTAGTATTGTGCAAACATTATCCATGAAAGGTACTTTGTAACCTTTCTATACTAACTATTCAACACTGGTAAGATTATGCTTTAGTCCAGGTACAAAATAAACATCAAGAATAAATCTTCTTTCACCATTTTTTTCCAAAATATCTATTACTCCTTTACCTATTACATCCACTTTATTATCATTTCCTTATTTCACATCAGATTTTACATAATCATCAAGACTAGCATACAATTATTTATTCCCTATCATATGGTTAATGCATCCACTATCTAATAACCAAATATCTCTAGCATTTTCTTGAGCAACATGACATGTGAGAAATAAGCTTCCATAATTAGAATTAGATTCATTTGTGTAATTAGCATTCTGCTTGTCCACATCTCCTTGTTTCTTTCTACATTCACTTGCATAATGTCCATATTTTTTGCAATAATAACACTGAATGCTAGATTTATCAAACCTCTAGGAATTTTTCTAGAAGTGATTGTTGCCACGTCCTCTATTTTTGTAGTTTTGATTATTGTTTTCACCTTGATCTGGATTGTTCCTTCCATCTCTGCCTCTGCCTCTTCCTCTTCCTCTACCAAATGATACCTGAGACTTGAAAGCATTCTCAAAAGAAGTATTGTTATTCCTATTCATTCTGGATTCATGTGTTAACAAAGATCCCATTAATTCATCTACTGATAATTATTCCAAATCCTTGGTTTCCTCAATAGATACAACTATTGCATCCATTAGATCTAATTTGGTTCACAATATTCAATACTTGACCCATAAACTCCTCTATAGACTCTGGATAATTCATTTAGAGATTTTCAAACTTTCTCCTAGGAGATTGAAATTTAGCTACTTTCACCTTTGTATTACCTCTATAGGTAGTCTCCAAAATTTTCCATGCTGACTTGGATCTCGTTGTTGCTGCAACTTAGAAAAAATGGATTCATCCATTACCTGTTGGATTAGGAATAGAGCTTTTGCATCTCTTTTATTATTTTCTTTAAGCTCTTCCTTTTGTGCTCGAGTTAATGCCTAACGGGCAGCCTCATCCTGTGGTTCTACAAAGCCATTTTCTACCAAATCCCAAACATCTTGTGAAAAAACAATGTTCTCATTTTAATTGCCCAAAACTCATAATTCTTACTATTCAAAATGGGAATGTGGGGCTGAAATTGTTGTTTGTTGCCATGTCTCAAGCTGAACTTTTCAAAATGAATAGCAACTTCTTAAAATTTCTACTCAATGACTAAATCCTCCTTCAATCTGCTCTAACAATCTAATGCCCCTGATCTTTTTCGCCAAATGAAAGACCACACTAGAAAACAGTGCTGCTGCACTTTCAAATTGTTCAATAGAGAACCACGTCTCTAGTTTTTCAGCTGGTTGTGCTTCTTTTCTACAAACAAATAGAATGCTACAGCATTCAATCTCTTCTCAGAGATCTACATTTGTAGGATTTTGTTGCTGCTGCAGCGTTTCTCCTCCCTGGATCTTGTCCCTAGCGCTCTGATACCAATTTATTGGAAAGGCAAAGACAATAAAAACAAGATGCAAAAATAAAGATACAGCTTTTACATTAATTCACCAATGACAAAACAGAAGGAAAAATAAATAAAACAACAGTATATAATTGCTACAGCAATACAAAAATTTATTCAACTTTTTCTCACTAACAAATGACTACAAAACCCTCTTTAAATAGAGGACTGCAGTAAAATAGAACAGCAGAATATCTTAACTAAACTCAACTCTATTATTAGTGACAATTCAACTACAGATGCAAACTTTGTTTATTCAATTCCGACGAACACTTATTTTATGCAAAATAAAACTGAACTAAAGTTTATCTATTTTCCTAATTTTCTCCACCGCGTGCATGCAAACGGGAGAAATTATTTTGGTTATTCTAACAATGGATTCAAGGGATTTTTGCTATTTATAAGAGGAAGAGGGTGATTACCACCTGTAAACGTACCTAGACAAATAATTGAAGCAGACATGAACAATGGTGTAGCGACCAGGACAGATTTACGTAACATATAAAATGTGGTGATTTATAAATAAATACATATATTTTAGAAACTAACCAAATACTTACACGAGTGGAATCGTTAATGACAGACTATGTGGAGAAAAGAGGCGTCAGGGGAACAGCAACCAGCGCATGCAATCGGCGGAGAAAATCCCTCTGGTGATTGGTATGAGAGCATCAAAACCAATGAGCAAGAACTTTAGTTTTACCTTCGCCCTAATTATTGCCCCACCCAAAAAAAAAGGTCAATTTTTAATTAAAAAATAAAGAGAGAAATCAGAGACAAAATTATAATTGTCTCTAAACACTTCCCTTTGTTGTAGTTAAGGAGCTCAAAATTACTTTACACAAATTCAAAAGGAAACAAAAAGAATGAATGTTAGGTAGAACTTAAAATAGTTTCACAAAGTTTACTCCCATGGTCGATTCTATCCAAAAAAAAATCGTTCCGTCTTGACTGTTACAACATGATAAAAGTTCCTGCTACATATAAATAATCGTGTGGATAGAAATGATATGAATAAAATGTGGATATTCATATGGACTTAATCAGTTCTTAAATTCTCATTCTTTAAATCTATAAGATCATTTATTTCATTTGGTAAACAAGTAATAATATGATAACAATTTATGTTGATGTGAGAATTATATCACAATAAACACGCGTTTCACAATCGAGTATTTGTATATTATCATCTACAACTATGTGGGTAAAATAATTAAATAAAAATTAAAAAAGGTGACCAAAACATATAAAATGAAATAGTTGAAGCAAGTGCCTGATAAAAATCGACCTGCCACTGCAGAGATCTGAGATATGCCTATAAAATTATTCAATGTATTCCTTGCGTGTCTGAAGGGTTGATGCAGATTTCTGCTCAAATAATCTACAAAACTGACAGAGATAGCCTTGTATGCCATCCTCTCAGCATTCTCATTTCCTACAAAACAATACTTATTATATATTTAAATCATTTTTGAATGGATGTTCCAGCTTAAAGTACATAATCCCAGTTTGAGCATGTTTACAAAAAAAAATGAAATAGGCAGTGGTCCAGCCACCTATCCTGGACAAGTTTGGAATGCACAGGAGGCTGAAACTAGGATAAAACCTACTACAATGCCACCATAATTCCCACTTGTCTCCAATCTGGTTACTTGACGTGGAAGAGGGATAAATCATATTGGTTGATGTCGAGTATAAGGCCTCCATTTGGGCCAACGATTAGGCAGCCTCAACCTATGATTGTTATGTGGAAGACTAAAATATTCCAAATCCGAACTCACACAATTGAAATTTAAATCTTTAAAATTTGTAAATTTATAAAATACATATTTTATACAATATAATATATTGAAGATTAGTATAATATTGGAATATAAGTTTTATAATTAAATATAATATTAAAATATATATGATTTTAATATATAATATAATATTAAAATATATATTATATAAAGTAAGTTAATATTAAAAAAAACTGTATAATATTTTAATATAATATAATATCAAAAATGGAAAATCTTTTTCTTTGTTCTTTTTTATAATATTTTTTTTTCCCTTTTCTCAACTCAAATGTGATATAAAAGATTTCAACATGATGAATGCATTGATGAAAAGCATCTTATTTCTAGAGTTATTTTAACCATGTTTATAATTCCATGTAAATAGTAGAGTGGGAATATATGACAAAGATTGGACATAATCATCAAAGAATGTGTATGTCTACTCATACAATTATTTTATATGAACTTATTTTCACATATTCATGGGCTCTGAGTGAGATTGAACTTTATATTTACATTTTGTTACTTTATGCACTAAAGTTGGCGCATGTGTATGGTATGGGCCCTTTGTTGTATGATATCACATGAAAAAACCTACTACCACCCGTAATTTATGCATTATATTCCTTTTTGAAGTGCATTATGTGTGCACCCCTATTGCATGATAACCAAAACTAGAAACTCTCACTACCACGTGGAGACAATTGCCAATCGACCATATATTCTCTCAATTGGTGACTCCTCTGCCATTATATTCAAATTGTATTATGAGTGATTCTCTCTATAGACCCATGCGGCATGCACCTTGAAAAATATTTGGTTCTAATTTGAACTAAAACAAAATCAATAAGATAAACTCCATAACCCAATGAATTTCTCAAACATTAATGTCAATGTATTATTGATTTGATATGCACATCAGATAAACCCATCAAACATAGAGGCTTTTTTTAATTTTTGTTTAAAAAAAATAGTCAACAAAATAAACCACCATTACCCTAAAGTTTGGACATGTGTATGATATGGTCCCTTTGATTTACAATATCACATGAAATATACACTTTGGAACCTCAATGTCCTATCTCCATATCTTTTACATTGAAACATTGATTTGATTTAAGTATACCAACTCTCCCTACCACCTAGATAAAATCACTAATTGAACATTTATTCCATCAAATAATGACTCCTCTACATTGACATTTACATTATACTACAAGCAATGCCCCCGTATGCATCCATGTGGATAAAAGCAACAAGATAAACTCCATAACCTTAATGTATTGCCCCAACATCAACGTCATGGATTTATATTGGAAATCCCTCAAGTTGTAGTGTGAAGATAGGAAACAAGGCCCCCATCCTCAAAAAATGATGTCCCAACCATGAGCATTCACCGACCATAAAAAAGATAGAGCAGTGATAAGGAGGAAAAACCTAAGCACCACGAGGAAATAAGGATACCCTAGACCATCTATTTGATGATATGTGCTAATACATAGTATATATAATTAATTATTATGTCATATTATGTATACTAAACATTAAATCATAATATATTACTCTATATTATATATTAAACTATAGGTAATAGTAAATGTGAAATATATAATATATTTAATTACAATATTCCATAAAAGGAAAGGATCCACATGCACCCTTGATGCCAAAACATAAACATCTATCAAGATTCCTCTACAACACCTATTTCTTATATAGATTATCATGAGATACATGGATGGTGATGAGTCTTACACCAACTTCTCCACCACCAATTGCCATGATGTCCACCCCAAAATTCTGGTAACTAGAAACCTTGATCTCAAAAGAGAAGGTTCAATTTTTGTAGATAAGATTTTATATTTCCTTTTTTATTGTTACAACTAACCTATAATGAAATCATTATTTGAAGAAAAGACACAAATGTGTTATAGTATTTACTTTTAAACCTCATTGTATTGCCTTCATGTAATTATAATCGCAGTGTTGATTTCAATCATGCAACGAGCATGAATCCTTCCCATAATAAGATCAACATCATGTTATCCTTGTCAAAAGCAACCATGCAATGCCCCCGTATGCATCCATGTGGATAAAAGCAACAAGATAAACTCCATAACCTTAATGTATTACCCCAACATCAACGTCATGGATTTATATTGGAAATCCCTCAAGTTGTAGTGTGAAGATAGGAAACAAGGCCCCCATCCTCAAAAAATGATGTCCCAACCATGAGCATTCACCGACCATAAAAAAGATAGAGCAATGATAAGGAGGAAAAACCTAAGCACCACGAGGAAACAAGGATACCCTGGACCATCTATTTGATGATATGTGCTAATACATAGTATATATAATTAATTATTATGTCATATTATGTATACTAAACATTAAATCATAATATATTACTCTATATTATATATTAAACTATAGGTAATAGTAAATGTGAAATATATAATATATTTAATTACAATATTCCATAAAAGGAAAGGATCTACATGCACCCTTGATGCCAAAACATAAACATCTATCAAGATTTCTCTACAACACCTATTTCTTATATAGATTATCATGAGATACATGGATGGTGATGAGTCTTACACCAACTTCTCCACCACCAATTGCCATGATGTCCACCCCAAAATTCTGCTAACTAGAAACCTTGATCTCAAAAGAGAAGGTTCAATTTTTGTAGATAAGATTTTATATTTCCCTTTTTATTGTTACAACTAACCTATAATGAAATCATTATTTGAAGAAAAGACACAAATGTGTTATAGTATTTACTTTTGAACCTCATTGTATTGCCTTCATGTAATTATAATCACAGTGTTGATTTCAATCATGCAACGAGCATGAATCCTTCCCATAATAAGATCAACATCATGTTATCCTTGTCAACCCTTCATAATAGACCTTGTAAAACAATTTTGATTTGGAACAATTTTAAAAATGAGTAAATGGATCACCATCTACTTTCTCATATGAGAGCTATTATTCCATATAGGAAAGGTTTGTGTGATCATTAAAGAGACTCCAATGTATTAGGGGGTTGTTTATGCACCATTCACCAAATGTGCCTAAGCATTGTGTCTTTCATATTTCATGAAATAAGAAACATATGTGCTTGTGTAAATTTAGAGAGAATACATGATAAAGGTCATTTGTAATGTTGCTATAAAATTTTAAGATGTGTTACTAATATCTAATATGGCAATATTTATGGATCGCATGTTCAATATCTGCACTCCCAGGCTCTCTTATATTTATGAAGGGAAAAATTAAAGAAAGTCTAAATGCCACAATGGGTATAGTTGTACTGTCATTAGCATATTTTTTAATGTGTCACAAACATTTAATGTGGTGACCTTCATGTTCTCATGTTATGCATGTGCAATCCTAGACTCCATTCTATTTACAAAGGGTAAAATTAAAGAATGTTTAAAGAGCACAATGTTTTATTGTATAAATCACTCAGAATGATGGAATTCTTAAAAAAATGTTTTTGTGTTTCAAGATTAGGTTGATTCCAATGAGTTTATATAGAGTTGACTCAAAATTTACCCTCACAAGTGCATTTATTTGACCCTTGTCTATGCATTCATAACTCGGCCACGACTGAATAACCAAATTCATATGCAATTAACATATTAGTGGAGGAATTTATGAATAGGTATTTAGAGTTTTCCCTTGAGCATAAAATAAAAAAAAAAAACACTCTAAAGGATTTAATGCTATGTCAAGATTGGGATTAGCTCAAATAAAACACATTTAGTTAATTTTCACCTTCATACATGTAGTTTAATAAATTTTTGTTTGATTCACCAAAGTTAAGTCAAGTACCAAATAAGATCGGGGTATTTGGTCCCTACATCAGAATTGCTAAAGATTCTCAAATTTATTTATAGGATGTTTGGTTTCCATTAACCAAACATACATAGGACTTTTGTCCTCCCTATTGCCTACACAAAAAAAATAATGTGATTGTGTAAATTCAAGGAGAATCCATAAAAAGTACATTTTTAATGTTGATATGATGTTTTTCAAATAGTACAAATATTGAACACATAAGGTACATTTAGATTTTGTCTGTGCATGGTCATTGTTATTGGATATTAACTTATAATTCTAGTAAAAACTATTTCAAGAATATTAATGACTTTGCATTTTTTATTTTTTTTAAAAATGTATTTATTAGTTTCATTGCCTCTACACCACTAGGCTCCAACATTTACGAACAAGTCTCATCCCTTACCACCATCACAAGGTATATTTCCACCTCTTGCTCTTCACAAACAAAATTACATTAGGAACACATGTCCTAAATCATATAACAACATTATGGGCATTATGTCTCCTTATTCCTCCCTCACACCACTATTAACATTATATCTATAAACATCAATGATATAGACTTATATAACACCACTACCACACCTCATGATATGCACTATGCTCAAATTTCATCTTTTATTGCATCCCTTCCATGTGCACATAGAGAGTTTGATGAGATATGAGACTATATAAATAATCTCAACAACTATAATCTAATAATAATTGGTTATGAACCATCAACAAGTGTTCAATAAATGGTTACAATGCTAAGGGTTTTTTCTCTATCTTTTCATACTCTTTTCGTAGAGGCATTTACATGTACTAAAAACTCTGTAGTAATCACGTTCAATTCCATGAGTATTATTTGCACTTAATTAGGTATAAATATAATTGATTTGGAAGCCATCCAAGATTATCATAACTATTTTTAAGCTAATGATGAGGCATCAAACATAGTACACATATTCAATCTTCACCAATAAAAATCTTGAGGATAACTTCCTAGTTATAATTTTAAAGTTGCATGCGCATTGATGACAAAAGACTAATTTAAGCATTGTAGATCAACTAATAAATTTTGGGTCTTATCTTGGAGGCACATTATCTTTTTTTTAGATAAATAATTAATTAATGGCTATGTTTACACATTTGGGATCCTCGATTCTATTTCTCACCCTAAGTGCATTAGACATTAGGTGGTAAGATCTACATAGAGTCATGCCAACACCACCAACATCCCACCTTACAAAGAATTGTTATTTCATAAATCAAAGAATAATTAAAAATACACATCACACATCTTCATATATAAAATAATATTTTCACTTTTCCACAAAGAATATCTACATAAGCATCTCCACAACAAGGACTATTGGTATATGTAATCATAGTTATACATTATTTTTAAACTCTCAGTAAATATGATAAATGCCTTAATAACCATCACTAACATGTTAATGGTTTCCTTTCAAATAATAATTGTAACATATAGGTTCTACACACATTTATGGATTTCTATGGTTAGTAAATTCACCTAACATAGACACATTACATGGGGATGATCTTATTCAAGTTGATTTTACAAGGGTATTTTTTGACTATCATGTAATTGCATGGAATCCATGCAACATTAAAACACTACATACTTGATTACATCATATTTATCTTGATGATCCATGCTTAGTTACCACTGATCAGATTTTTTCTACTGATCCTACTAAAGATTATGCTGAAATTTTAAATTGAGTACAATGTCACACTAAATGTAGTTAGTCAACATGTCTATATAAGAAAGGTATTACATTTCAATGTGGGTATAAATCCTCATGGCCATTATAACCAACCTCAACCATGTTCATCAGCAATAAAACGCATAAAACCTATCTCCTAACATGTAATGATGACAAAGTCAAGATCTATAATACAAGCTAGTCTCAATATGGCATGTAAATGTAGATTGCCAACTATTTATTTACCACCATGCTATGCTCAAATATATAATGAAGTATTCAAGTAGGGATTAAAATAAATAGGAAAGATACCGCTATACGCTAAGTAGAATATAATCTCCTATTGTACTAGATATCCCACCAATGACTACATAAAATGGTTTTTTATTTGAAATAATTATTTAGCGAGACATAGGTGCACAAAAAACATGATATATGTTGAAAAAACTACCTTTAACAGTTTGTAGTCAAAAATTTATTATCTTGTCCATTAATAAACAAACCTTCAATAAGGCCTTGCATACCATATCAATAAAGGACAATTTGCCATTCCTTTATTCATTCATATGTGTCTCACTCAATGTTCTTAAAAGTCATCCTACTTATTGAAGCAACACAAACTTGGTCTTATAATAGTCAGATAAAAATTAATGAATGGAGACAAAGATCTATGCATGTTATTGTTTGAATATTTCCTTAATTCTCGTCTAAACCCCTAGTTTACTCCCCTTCATTTGAGATTTTTTTTAGGTAGATCTCTTGATTCACAGATTATTTCATAATTTTTATACAAATATTAGCTTCAATAGGGAGAAAATAGTCTCAAAGTAGGAGTAATTTAAAGACTCTTATGATCCATGGCATATTGGACAAACATGTGTAGACCCCAATAGCACCCTCAACTCCACTAGTGATGGAACTAAAATCCATAGGGATATATGAACTATCAACAAGGAAATGAATGAATGGTAATTCCTCTCATCAATGCACCCCTTAGGTAATAATGGCATAGATGACATTACAATGCCTAGCCATTGTGGCTTTAAAAATAAACACAATTGGACTCATTATTGTGTACCACTCAATCTAAACATAAATGCACAATAATTTAAAGACTACAAGCACACATGTGCAAGAGATATAGATAACATTTTCTTAAGTTACCCACCAATACATATGTTCTCAACTATGCAACAACGTGCATTTAGCATAATTGACAAGCATACCCAAAAAAATAGCAGCCACCCCCTTAAGCATGATTATATAAGGAAATACATGTATATGTAATTCATTACGTATAATCAACATCAAATGGTTGTTGGATTCAGTTGCATCTATAGGTAAATCTCCCCTACTTCTCATGGATTTGAATAGTTTCACATCATTTAACATCAATGCATTGACAATACATTCATCCCTCGACATTCCTATCATAGAAATGAAACTACTAGATGGGAATGCACTAAAAAAAAATTAAGAGGAGATCAGATATATTGAATATGTTCTCATAGATTAAATGAGCTTCATAGGACTACAGATGCTTGGTAATATAAATATTTGGTTGTGTGAAACTTTTTTGCACCATAACAACAAAAACTTTACTAGTTGTTCAATCATACTTGTTGATGACTTAGGATAGCTTCCACCTATAAACGACATTCCAATGTATGTAGAAAGGTCTTTTTGTCATATGTTATGGTGTACATTTAATATAGATACGACATTGAAAAAAAAAAAAAAAATCAACAAGGATACATAGAATAGTAACTATAATTCAGAAATTTATTTTCGAATATTAAAGATGCAAACCATATGTAAAAATATTTGTCTTATCTCATGTCAAAGACATAATCATTCATCCCTATAAAATAATAACATCATTTCAAAAATTCACCCTTTTTTATGTACTAACATATTCACAATAATGTATAATAATGAAATGCTTAAATGCTTAAACTCTACAGTTGCAATATGTAAATCTGAATAGTGTGAACCTATAAAGACATGTCACCAAAATGATAGTCAACTTGAATGAATCATGCTTATGTGTAAGGGACATAAAATCACACTAAAAACAAATATATGGGTTAAAGCAGAATTGGTTAATGGAGTTATTGGATAAATTTTTTACATTGTCTACAGTCTAGGCTCAAGACCACCATCAATACCAAAGTACATAGTTCTTGTATTCCACAAATACTTTGATCCACCTTGGGATAGTAACAATCCTTTTCACCTTCCAATTCCTCCTAGTACTCGAATCAATCCTATCAAAATGTCATGGGACCTAACCATATATAGAGCACATGGAATGAGTCTTGAAAAAGCAACTATTTATATTGGCAACATAGATCGTCAAGGCTTGACCTTCATTATTGTATCAAAAGTACGCTCCCTCAAGGACATATATATCTCCTATGATTTTACATTTGAGCATTTTGCAAGAATGAAGGATTCTCATTATGTAAATGTAAGGAAATTAGAGGAAAAAAAACTGAAAAAATTGTCTTTTCCACTTCATTTCTATCAGCTCTAACTCTACGATGACATTCCATACATTTACTAAATTGAATTTTACACGAAAACATTACTATGATCATCTTCTTTAATATATTTTATATATGTGTGTGTGTGAGAGAGTGATTTGGCAAAATACAATGTGTACATATGAAAATCATTTCCTCATGGTATACTAAATTATGTTTGCATATTGGACTATTTAAATGCATGACTTAATATTGATGTTTTAGATTTTGTATTGGGTCTCTCTTAGAAATATTTTATGCTTAAACTTTCCCTTCTCAGTTCTATCCCAATTTTCTGTGCTTCGGGTTGATGCCCATTCAAAACCAAAGCAATGAAAAGCTTGAAAGGAGCTGGGTGAGACACAGAGATGTTCGAAGAATGTCTGGAAAGGTAATCAAAATCTGGTTCATTAAAAGAAGGGGCTCACAGTGGATTCATTTGCATATACCATATGATACAATGCTGATCACGTCTTTGACTGTGAAATCTATAGAATGCAAATGTCATGGTAGATGAGTCACTCATTAAGATATTATACAAACAATTTCCTCCGGCATTCCTTAGACCCTCGGGCAACTGCTAGTAAATTGTTATTATATAATGCTTAATTTGATTAGGAAGCTCTCTTATGTACGAATTCTCATTTAAATTGTTAAATAATATATAATTAGGAAATATTAAAGGATTAATATTAGATCTTTATTTTTTTCTACGTAATTAATCTCAGATCCTCTTCCTATGCCCGACATTTTATAGATAAATCTAGGATACGCTACTCATCAATTTTTTTTTATTTTTATTTTTAAATGACAATCAAAGATCCATTAAAAAAATAACTATATTCTTTTTCTTTCTGAAATTAAAATTTGTATTAGAAATTGAATTGTATTAAATCCGTCCGGTATACAAAGAACCCTCTGAAATTAAAATTTGTATTGGAAATTTAATTGTATTAAATCCGTCCGGTACACAAAGAACCCACCGAATTTACAAAGCTTCGAAAAATGATATAGTAGACGATGGAAATTTAAATTGACTCTACGGTTTAGCCTTCGTAAATATGCTTGCTGAGGGTCTTTTTTAATTTTCTTTTTCCTTTTCTTGCAGTTGAGCTGTTTATATCTCTCTTCACCTTAGTGTTTTTATTGTCTTTCAATTTTGTCTCATTTTTAATTCAATTAATGTTTTTAACACATTTATTTATTTTCGTATTTTGAAATATTTCTGATTTATTTAATTTTTTTTAACAAGTACAGATTGTTATTATTATTCAGTAGATGTTATATTCCCAAACGAAGAGGGAATATTCACCTCACGGTTGGGTAGATGCCCAGCGGTCCTGACCGGCGGCTGTTTTGAAGTTTAGGTTACATGGAGTGATATAGTTTCGGTTGGGAATATTCGATTATGCTTACGGCATGGCATTTGGCAGTTAACCCTCTTCTGTGCCGCCCTTTCCGAGGGTTAAGTGGAAAGATTTGTTCATATGAGGTTTCAAATTTATGAGCGAGCACACAAGATCAAAGATTCAATAGCAGAAGTAGCAGTAGGTATTTTCCGTTTGGTTATTGTTGAACTGTTTGCATGTTGGTACCATTTTTCACCGAACAGATACTGAAGTATATGTAAGAAGCACTGAGGTAGACGCAGAAAGCACTCTACAGAGCTCTGGATTTGAGAACCAATCATCAATCTTCAATTGTTGTTGTCGTCGTAACTGCATGTCAGAAACTGAATGTACACAATAAAATGGAGTTAAAGAGCAAGAATAAGAAACATATTCAATTTGCATGGCTTAAGATTGAATTTTTCAAGGGGAAAAACGCCTCATCCATTCTACCTTTTATGTTCGAATTAATCCCAACTGCCTGCAATTAAACTTTCCGTATCATCATCATTCTCTCCACCGTACTCCATTCTCTCTGCAACGTCAAAACTATCTCCACTCTTCCACACACCACCATTCTCTCCATGACGACAGTTTTTTTTGGATATGTTTTAAATTCAAATATCCCTACTTGAATTCCTACGCTGGAAAATACTTACATATTAATTACATTTATATGTTTTTAGTGTGCTTCTCTTTTGCTGGGTATAGGCAGTTTTTGGAAGATAGGTGGATGTAGAAAAAGAAGGAGAGGATAAAGTTGCTAGCTTTAGCAACAGCTCTTACGGTGAACGATAGCTCTGTGGTAGATTTTGATTTCAAACAGCATGAACAGATGAATGTGCTAAGGAGAACTCTGTGAATGAAGAAAGAGCAGCAGCTTTGTTCTATGATGCTAGATTGTGTATGTTTTGAATGAAATATATAAACTTAAATCTTTTGGATACACTCTCTCTTTTACTTCTGCACTCTATTTTTTGAGTTTGGTTTTATCCTTTGCCTCCCCCCTTCACCTGGTATCAGAGCCATACGTTGCTCAAATAGGGGTTGTTCAAAGAAAGATTTAGCAAAGCTTAAAGTAATTAAACCAAAGAGCTCCATCAAAGGCATTCAAGCAAGTTTCACAGTCAACAATGGCAAGCACAAGCACAAGTTTAACAGATCCTCAAATACCACAATTCAATGGGGAAAATTATGATTATTGGTCCATAACAATGAAGGCATTGTTGTTCTCAAGACATTTGGGATCTAGTAAAGAATGTTTTTCCAGAACCAGAAAATGCAGCAGCATACAATGCTCTATCTCAAGTAGAGAAGGATTTATAGAGAGATAATAGGAAGAAGGACTCAAAAGCTCTCTTCTACATATTTCAAGCAATGCATGAGAGCATTTTCTCAAGAAATGCAGCAGCAACAAAGTCCAAACAAGCATGTGATATCCTACAAACAACATACCAAAGAATGGCAAAGGTGAAAAAAACAAAGCTACAAATGCTAAGGTATTTTGAAACAATCTTCATGAAGGATTCGGATTCAATAGACTCTTTCTTCACACAAGTGATTGGTTTACGTTAATCAAATTAGATCTCATGGTGAGACAATTGAAGATAGAATAATTTTTGAAAATATTTTAAGGAGTTTACCCACAAGGTTTGAATCCATTGTTGTGGCCATAGAGGAGACAAATAATCTCTCACAATTTTTAGTTGATGAGCTCCATGCAACTCTCATTTCTCATGAGCATAGGTTTAGCATGTCAATAAACTCGTTATCGGAGCATGCCTTCAAGACACAAGATTCAATCAGCCATGGAAGAGGTAGAGGAAGAACAAATTTTAGAGGTAGAGGAAGAAATTCATATAGAGGTGGAAGAAACATCCCATCAAACTGAAGTGAAAGAGATAGAATCCGATACCCAAGTCACAATGCAACTGAAAATCAGCCTCAAGGCCGAAGGTATGACAAATCTCAAGTCCAATGTCACTATTTCAAAAGGTATGGGCATTATTCAAATGAATGTAAGAAGAAACAAGATGATTTTAGCAAATAAAATGCAAATTTCATAAAAGAAAGTCAAAACCAAAAATCAGATCAAAGCACTATGTTTTAAGAATGCAATGCAGCACAAGCAAATGAAAAAAAATGGTTTTTAGACTTAGGTTGTAGCAATCACATGACAGGGAACCTATAAATGTTCTCAAGTTTAGATGAGAGTGTAAAATATGATGTCACATTGGGTAATGACAACAAAGTTTCATTTATTGATAAAGGAAATATCAGCATTCTAAGTAAACAAGGGGAGAAGAACTATATTTTTGATGTATATAATGTGCCTTGCCTAAAACACAATTTGATGAGCATAGGGCAACTCGTTCAAAAGGGGTATAGATTGTTTTTTAAAAACAAAGAGTGCACAATTTTAGATAAATTTCCAAGTAATCAAATAATTGCAAAGGTCCAAATGACAAACAATAGGATGTTTCCCTAAAGTTTAAGCTCGATTTAAATGTGGAATGTGCTCAAGCACAAACCACAATGAACACATAAGTGGATAAATAAGTTGTAGCAGTCACACAAATAATCTTTCAAGTAGAAATAAAAGATCAAAATTGGTTATTGCACCTAAGATTTGGGCATCTCAACTTTGGAGGTTTGAAACTACTAAATAATAAGAGTATGGTAAAGGGTTTTCCATTAATAGAGAAATTGGAAAGAGTATGTGAAGGATGTATCTTGAAAAAGCAACATAGAGAGACATTTCCAACTAGCAAGTCAATCAGAGCAAAGGCACCTCTAGAAATTATGCATTCATATTTGTGTAGACCTATGTAAACACTTTCAATTGGTATAATCTACTACTCTTTGACTTTTATTGATGATTATTCAATGAAAACATGGGTCTACTTTCCTAAGGCAAAAAAATGAAGTGTTTGATTACTTACATCAATTCAAGGCACTTGTTGAGAAGAAAAGTGGGCACTACATCAAAACATTGAGAATGGATAGAGGTGGTGAATACATCTCAAATGAATTTCTAACTTTTTTCAAAGACTATGGGATTCATAAGCAATTCACAACTAGATACACACCTCAACAAAATGGGGTAGTAGAAAGGAAAAATAGAACAAACATGAAAATGGCAAGAAGCATGTTGAAAGCAAAACATTTGTCAAATGAATATTTGGTCGAAGCTATAGCTTGTGAAACATATATTATGAATATATGTCCAACTAAAAGTGTAAAAAATATGATTCCTGAAGAAGCATGGATAGGAAGAAAACATAGGGTTGCTCACATGAGAGTATTCAGTTTTGTGGCATATGCACATGTCACAGATGAGTTGAGAAGAAAATTGGACAACAAAGGAGAAAATTTTATATTTTTTGGTTATAGTAATGAATCCAATGCATACAAACTATACACTCCAATAACCAAGAAAGTTATAATCATCAGAGTTGTACAATTCAAAGAACATGAAGCATGGGATGGAAGTTTAGAGAAAATAATCAATATTGCAGCCAACTTACCACAAGAAGATAAATAAGTTCTTATACCAGTAGGTACTCCATCAAATGTGACTCCTTTAACACCCATTCAAGGTAAGAAAATTGGTCAACAAATGACACCATCATAAAGGTTAAGGATAACCCCGCATGTTCAAGTATCCTCTCCTTCAAATGAATAACAAACACCATCTACAAGTGGCAATCAAGGTGCAGAACCAACAAGTCCACATTTCACAAGTTCTAGTGCAAGTGATATGTCAAATCCCACATTGGAAAGCTTGAGGAGACAAAAAATAAAAAGGTTAAGATACATTTATGAGAAAAATGAAGGTGAGAACAATGTTGGTCTATTTTCTATTTTTACATTTTATTCACAAGTATAAGATTCAATTCATTAGGAAGATGCAATTAAGGATGTAAAATGGGTAAATGCAATGGATGAAGAAATTCATGCAATTGAAAAGAATCATACATGGGAGTTAGTGAGCCTTTCAAAGGGAAAAGATATCATAGGAGTGAAGTACATTTACAAAACAAAATTAGATGCAAATGGTGATGTGCAAAAGCATAAAACAAGACTAGTGGCAAAAGGATATTCACAACAACTGAGGGTTGATTACAATGAGACATTTTCTCCAGTAGCATGTTTAGACACCATGAGAACAATACTTGCAATAGAAGCTCAAAAAAAGTGGCCGATTTACCAAATGGATGTGAAATCAAGTTTTTTGAATGGTTATCTTGAAGAAGTTTACATGGATCAACCACTTACATATGACATTTTGGGTCAAAAAGATAGTCTACAAACTTAAAATGTCACTCTATGGACTCAAGAAAACCCTAAGAGCTTGGTACAGTAGAATTGACTCTTATATTTTTTTAAATGGCCTCAATAGTTGTAGCAGTGAACCTATATTATATACCAAGATGAATGATTAAGGTGAGATCATAATAGTTTGCTTATATGTTGATGATTTGATATTCACAGGTGATTTGGCAATTGATTTGTTCAAAGGAGCTATGAAAAAGGAGTTTAAAATTAATGATTCAGGTCTCATGAAATATTTTCTTGGCATTGAGATGAATCAATGTGATAATGGCATATTAATCTCCAAATATAAGTACGCAAATGACAATTTGAAAAGGTTTAATATGACAAACTGCAAATCAGCTCCAACACCAATTGTCATAGGCCTAAAATTAAGTAAGGATAATAAATGAGCCAACATTTATCCAACTCTATATAAAAGACTTGTTGGCAGCCTCATGTATTTAATAGCCACAAGGCCTGATATAATGTATGTCGTTAGTCTCATTTCAAATTTCATGGAGTCTCCAAAAAATTCTTATTAGCAAGTAGGAAAATGAATTCTCAGATATGTGAGTGGAACAAGGAACTATGGCATTCGGTATTCAAGGTCAAATGAGTTCAAGCTCATAGGATACACAGATAGTGATTATGTTGGAAGCATTGATGATAACAAAAGCACATCCGGTTATGTTTTTCATTTTGGCATCGGTGTAGTGTCATGGACTTTAAAGAAACAACTAATTATCACACTTTCATCCACTGAAGCAGAATATGTAACAGCAACAGGGGCATCATGCCAAGCACTTTGAATGATAAGAGTGTTGAAAGAGTTGAAGAATGAAAAAGAAGATGCAACAAATATTTATTGTGACAACATTTTAGCCATAGCATTATCAAAGAAACTAGTTTTTTACAAAAGAATCAAACATATTGACACTAGATATCATTTCATTAGAGAGTTGATTAACAATGGAGAGATCTTTTTGGAATTTTATAGGTCTCAAGATCAATGTGTAAATATCTTCACCAAGGGATTAGGAAAAGAAATTTTTTTCTATCAAAGAGATTGATTATGCATCATAGATGGCAACAGTTGTGATTAAGGGGGAGTGTTGGAATTAATCCCAACTACCTTCAATTAAACTTTCTGTCTCATCATCATTCTCTCCACCATACTCCATTCTCTTTGTAACATAAAAACTATTTCCAAATCTTCCACATGCCACCATTCTATGCATGAGTATATATTTTTATATGTTTTAAATGCAAATCTCTGTTACTTGATTTCCTATGCTGGAAAAAACTTACATATTAATTACATTTAAATGCTTTTCGTGTGCTTCTTTTTTCCTGGATATATTTTTAGGTCTTAGGCATTTTTTGGAAGATAGATGAATGTATCCAAAAAATATAGAGAGTGGAAAGTTGCTAGCTATAGCAATAGCTTTTAAGCTGAATAATAGCTCTATTGTAGATTTTTATTTCAAACAACATGAATAGTCAAATGTGATAAGGATAACTCTGTGAATGAAGAAAGAGTAGTAGCTCTATAATATGATGCTAGATTGTATATGTTTTTGATGAAATATATAAACTTAAATCTTTTGGATACATTCTCTATTTTACTTTTACACTCTATTTTTTAATTTTGGTTTTATCCTCTGCCTCTCCCCTTCATTTTATTATACTCTTTCCAAGTAAAATCAATAGATATTTAGTTCCCATCTCACCTTCATACTATACATTGAAAACTTATGTATTTTGAGCAAATCACTATAGAGAATTTTTAAGAAGCCAAGTAGTTACAATAACTCTAATCTTATAAAAATATGATGCCCAAGAAAAAGAAACATAATACTATCTATTAGTGGACTTGGCACTAACTTGCTGAGGATGCGCTTTTGTATTAGTGGGGGATAGTTTGAAATTACCATATAAATATAAGTAATGTGCTTATTTATTGTTAAGCTTATGCCGTTGTAGATAAAAGAAAAAAATATTGAAATACCTATCAATGAAGGCACATCTTAAAACATACTATAGGATTTGTGTTTACTCCAGTTCCAAGGTTTCAAGAAAGTTAACTGTAAATATTTGTTAGGTCGATTATTTTTTTATTTTACTATTATTATTTGTCTCTACACAGACATGAAATGGAAAATTTTAGAAAAGGACAAGGCTTTCATCTTCCAAATAATAGACATAAGGAGTGACTTATTATCATGTAAAGTAGATTGTAAATTTAAGGACTTATATACTAGTATAACAAAAATGGAGAAAATTAATTTAGATAATTGGGCATGGAATGTTAGAAAGATTTTTTGGTTGAATATATATTTTCAACTCTCATTTGGACTCAATAGAATTAGGCATCAAATTAGGTAAATGGAAGGAGGACTTACAAGTCTGGCATATGCCATATGGTATGTTTAGCTTCGTATGACTCTATCATTCATTGGTGTTATTACTAAGGTTCCTCTTAAAATTGATGCTCTTAATAAAAACCTTTTTTAGAAGGAATAGCCCATCATTTAAACCTACAATAAATTCATATTATTAGTCTCAAATTAGTATGGTTTCCCTTGATTTCCCTTCATCAGACTTGCACAAGTGGCCATGGCCTCTACAATGTTCTAGGCCATATCTTGTGATATTGAATCATTTTTTAGGATTGACTTTTACCTGATTTGTTTTCCCTATTTAAGGATAGCTCTTGATTTATTTTATTTATTTGAGAGTTCAAGGTTTCATATTTTTATATAGTGTGTTTTTTCTTATAATATTATCATATATATTGTTATTTGAATATATTTATAATTATATAAAAAAGTATAATATATGTTTATTTAGTAAAACATTATATTCTATGTTAATATTATATATATACATGTGATTATTTCCACTAATTATGTTATTTTAGCTACTACTGCTCATCTATGTAGTGGTTATCTAGTGGGAAATGCAAGGGAGTCCCATTTCAATTTTGTAGTTAGGAGGGATGAGACTGTAGGGGTATTAGAAGAGAGATTGGTGCAAGATAGGGTTGTTTTGGCCTTTATTGATAGGATTTCCTTTAGTGTAGTTGGCTCTCCTTCTTATTTAATGGCTAATCAAATGGATTTGTCAAAGAATAAAAGAGTTTTGAAGTTGGGCATTGCGAAGGATACACCAGTTATCTCTTTTGAGAAGGAGGCATTTAAGGAGGTACTATGAAATGAAGAATGGTTTGTAACTAGGTGTTTAGTCTATACATTTGATAGGTTTTGGCCTTTAGTTCCAACCCTCCATCAATAGATTTTTGATTCATGGAAACCAAATTTGGAGGATAGCTTAGAATTGTATCCTTCTACTAGAGGTTTCTTCATTGTCATTTATGATAGTCTTTCTAGTTAGAATAAAATTATTTAGGCAAAATCTTGGAGTTGGGATAAATAAATATTTTGAAACATTGGTATCCTGATTTTAATTTGTTGGTTGAAAATTTATCCCTCAAAACCATCTGGGTTCAGTTTCTATATTTTCCTATCTAGTTTTGGGTAGAAGCTCGTATGTCAATGATTGGAAGAACATTGGGTGATATGTTAGAGATTAAGGATTCTACATCAAATTTATCCTGCATTACATTTCTCAAAAAATTTGTTTGTTTAGATATCTCTCAAGATCTTCCAGCAATGATTGAGACGAAGGTCAATGGATGGTGTTGGTTTCAAGCCTTAGACTATGAGGGTATTCTTTTCGAGCATCAGAATTGCTTCAAAATAGGTCATGTATATGCATCTTATCAGATATCCAAACTCAAAGTGCATTCCTTGTGGTGGAAGGAGGGAAGTGATGATCTTATTACCCTATTTTAGACAACAATCATTGTTTTCTTTCAAGTTTATGTACAAAAATCAGCTTTGAGAAGGATCCTAAAGCTCATTTGTCTCATCCTTTACCCCAACCTTTGATTCATGATGTTCTAGAGTCAATTTTTATGAGTATTGGGAATTTAGTTAGAAAAAATATGGATTCAAAATGGTCTTCTTTAGACAAGTCTATTTATTATAGGGATGCCTCAGGGAATTTATGTAAATAAGAAGAGTGGATTGTAGTGAGATGTAATAAAAAGGTACATCTTACTCCCATTTCCTCTTCCAGGATAATTCACTTGCACAAATTGAATAAGAGAGAGACGTAGTTTATTCTTTTGATCTAATTTATAGTTTATGTGTCTTTTAACATCCTATTTAAAACTACAACCATGTTTTCCCTGGGTACTTAAACTTAGTTTATTTTGAATGAATTGTGATGGTTAGATGCCTTAGTGGTTTTACAGTCCAGCTAGACCCTTATAGCTTTATGATTATTTTTTTTATTGGGAAGGAGCCCCTTGAACTTTGAAACCTATCTAAAAATAATATTATGTGTGTGTGTGTTATATATATATATATGTATATATATATGTATATATATATATACTATATTTATATATATATATTAGCAATATAATATATTATTAAATATATTTAATTTTATAATTATTTATGATATAGTTTATATATTTGTCTATATATATTATTAATATTATAATATAAATTATAATGATATAGTATATTATAATAATACAATATAGTATTAATAATAATAATATATTTTATGAATATTATACAATTGAAGATATTAGTAAATAATATAATATTTAATAAAATGTATGTTAAATATTTATTATATATATAATATTTTTATTTACTTATATGTGCATGTGTATGTGTATGTGTGATAAGCCCAACTATTATGTTATTTAACCTCTGAAATAAATTTGAAGTTTTATTTGAATCCTTTAATTCAATTATATATGAGAGAAGAAAAAAAAAGGTTAGTCAGACATAACTTGGACTCTTTCAATCATCCCATATTTAAAATCCATATAAAAAATTGAAATTCAAGGGTACTGGAGGATGACATGTATAAAAAGAGGATTTTTAGTGATTATGGAATCCTATACAGTCAACCCAATGTGAATCATAAATATGTCCACTTGGACATGTTATATCTTGGAATTTTCTCATATTGTGTTGATGTACACAAAACACATGAATTTAACATGCAGAAAACAAGTGTCATATGGTTATGTAACATTAGATGTTGAATTGAAAATACAAATTTAGGAATAGATGTAAATGAGGATGTGAGAATATTAAAAAGGGATTTTATTAAAGAAGTGAACTCACATTTTGTCTCTATTACTCCAAAAAAAATTATAGATAGGTATTTTTTATCCTCTAATTAATTTATCAAGAGATTCAAATAAGGCACAACATCGAGATTGTTTTTCTCCCACACAAAAAAATAAGAGTTATTACTTTTACAATATTATGGTTGAACATGTTTTAATTATTTAATAACACATAACCTTTAGTTTATATATAATAGTATATATTTTTTATCATGAAATGTAAATTTGGGTTTTTGATCTTTTCTAAAATTGTTATTAATATATTACATCAAAATGTATATCTCTTTTCATATATGAAATTCCTTGATCTTTTAAATATGTTGAGAACAATTATTGGGTAATCAAATTCAAAATTTGTCTTCCTCAAAATTTAGACTTGTAAGTTTCTTATTTGGTGCTAGGAGTTTGGATTATAATATGGATTTGAAATCCTATGATGGTATCTCAACACGTCCCTAGTAACATGTTAGAAAAGAAAATAAAAATTTTAAAACAAGTAGTGATAAAGAGACAACCAAGAGGATGTAACTCTAGATATGGAAATACATGAGTTGGAGATCTTATCTCATACACACCAATCTATTAACACTGAGGTAGATAACATTTACATGCTTGGACTCTGTGACTTTGACAACAAACAAAACTAGAATCATTTAAAAGTCCCACTCAACCTATTGTTTCCAAGTTGTAAACTTCTTTCACTAAGCCTTGCATACTTGGACAATGTGGAAATTGAAGAGGAAAAAATTCCAAATATAACATTATAGTCTAATAAATGTTTAGCATTAGGATGGATTGAACATAGGGAATGACTCAAAGACACCAATAGAGGGTATGGTTAGCTCACTGCTACTTCTAGCTTTGCATGAACCAAGGTGAGAGGATCGAAGAGTTATCTTACTTGCATGGAGGTATATTATAGTTCAATCTCCATGGGGATTGTTATCACACAACAAAACATAAATCTGATAAGAGCATAACAATGTTTTCACACTCCACCCAAGAAAGGTTGTCACACAAAATTAACAAATCCTCTAAGCTAGACATAAGATATTGAATACATGTAAATATGATTGCAACATTCATTTTAAAATAATTTTGTAATAAAAGAGGGACAAATGGAAGACTACAATGCTGGCATTCAAAACACAAAATATAGACACATTTTATATATGCAATACTTATGAATTTGTAGGCAAATAACACTTAAAATATCTAATCTAGTGTATTATTTATAGGGTAAGATAAGGTACAATAGTGTAGGATGAGTTAAATAGTTATAAAAAGAGTGGTGTGTTTTTTAAATAGTGGGATCTCCTTCAACATGCACAACAATCATTTTCAAAAATGAAAAATATTGAAATACAAACTAATGAAACTAACATGAATGATTTACATCCATTAGTGCTAATACAATGCAAATATTCTGAAGATTCTTGAAACCCTAAAGTATACACTACCAATATAGATTTAGATGTTTTTTCCTATCAAATACATAAATCTTGGGTGCCCGTAATAGGCTATAAATAACATAGTTGTAAATCATAATGTAAAAAGGTGTTTATAACATAAATCTATGCCCAAAGTGACAACCATTAATAATCATTAAACTAGATATTGAATCAACAGAGCATGTAAAATGAATGATTATATTTCATTAATATGAAAAAGTAGAAATCATGTCTTATTTCCATTATCTTAAAAACAAATCTTGTATACATCAATGTTTTAAAATGTTTATAGTGGGAAAAGCATGGTGAATTTGATCTTGAATAGGTGAGACATATACAATACTCTTAGAGCTTGCTAATGGCTGTACATCTATAACCACCTTGTAAAGAGATTAAAAAAAACATACACACAACAAGGATACCAAAATTTTAAATATCCTAAGACCTATAAAGAACAAAAACCAACAACCTTTGAAAAGAGGATAATCCCTCCTTTTATACAAATTCCTCACCCCATTTGCAACTTTCAATATTACGAACTTGCAATTAGATCTTAAAATTCAACCAAGATGCTCCTACTGGAAGAATCTCTTTGGCATACCTAGAATATCATGCCTTTTAAAGGTAATTATTCTAGTAACTACCTCTCCATTTAATGATGAAGATTTCAAACAAACCTTGATCTCCTTGGCTAGAAATCCATTGTAGTTGGGTTTGAAGGAGAATATTCTATTAAGAGTAAAACCAACTCTTTGTCTTATTATGTATAGTCTTAGCCATGCTTCCACTTAATAATTTTCCAAGCTAAAAACTTTAGGACAGATACCCTTCCTCTTGTGCATGCCAAGGAATGCCCATTGCCTTTTGATGATAACATTAGATTGTAACGTAAGATACATGATTATTTGAGAAATCTCCTTGGAATGGCCCACCATGGCCTCAAAAACCATATATAATTCCTTCCATAGAGGTTTTTTAAACAATAAAAATATATGGAAATGTAAGACTTAGTTATTTTTCACCTTTATGCTTTTTAATTTCAACGTGCCTTTCCACACTTCACTTTTTTTCCTTTAGACTTTTTAGGGTTACTCCCAAACTTTTTAATGCATAAGTTAATTATTTTGAATAATTTTTCCTTAGGGAGAACTTTGGGTCCCATTTTTAATTTCTCAACTCCTTTGTATGGTGGGAATCTTGACCCAACTACAACTTTGCATGTTGGCATAAATTTGGAAGTCACATGCACATTTGTAATTTGGAATTTTTAAACTTGAAATCTAGAGTTGAATTTCCCCTCAAAAGCTCCCCCACATAATTGGGAGCTTCTAGTGTAAATTTCAATCATCAATTTTTCAAAATTGTAATTGGCTTGAAAATTTTCACTTTGACTTTTGACTGCATGTTTGGGTGGTAGGTGGTAGGCATTTATGTACAATTTGTACATTGCATACTTTTAAATATGTAAAATTTCACCCCTTTTTGAAATCTACATGGACCTCCATTTGAGTTGACTTTCCTTCCTAGCTCCATTTTTTATCTCTTTCTTTTCCACCCATTTTGGACATTTGAAGTCCAAATTCTTACCCATTGAATTTATGGATTTATGGACCTTTGTTTCTCTTTGTGATAATGCTCCAAGCCAAGATACCAGTGCTTGACTTTTATTACTCACATTTTTTGGACCATCTTTATTTTTAAAAGATGAGAAATGTGCCATGTCAAACAATGTCCATGCAATAGCCTATGTCCTTCAAGAAATAGGTGCATTATGCTAATTATGAAATAGAAGTGTGTTGTGAGATGTTCTTAGTAAGGATGTAATAAATTATAAATTTGGTGCAATACCATATGTGGAATTTCTTTCTTATTCATTAAGCATTCCCAAATTCTTTGGAAATTAAATAATTACATGTATAACTCTAGTAGAATGGTTGCTCATGTGATGATTGGTGAATATCTCATTTATTTTAGGATTTAAAGTTTTTTGAACGTAAATTGCATTACATTTTGGTTGTTTGTTAGAAACATCAAAAGCTTCTTTAAAATTTCCATAAAGATCTCAGACAAAATAATTGTTTCCCCTAGACTTATCTACTTTAGCCAAGTGATAAGAATCAATTAATATACTATATTTTAGTAGTTTAATTTCATTTTTATCCAAATATTTAAACATTAGTGAATCAGTAGCAAGAAGGTAAAACTTTGAACAAAAGGAATACTTACAGGTACATCTAGGCATCCTTCAAACTTATTTTTGGATTCCAATTTTAGAACAATAAAAATTGTAGATTTGAGAATTAATTAGGGAATATTTACTTGGAGATTGACTACCACCTATTCAAATCCATTTTTATTCCAACTACAGTTTGATTTTTTGAAAATCTACAAGTATCTAGATTGTCTTTGCAGGGCTTACCATAACGAAGTGACCAAGGAAAAGGAGGAATACTCTCATTTTATTCCATGGATGTGTTAGAATTCAATAAATACAAACCTTACAACCCATTCTTCTTGGAAACAACATGTTCTTATATCTGCACTAAGCACTCCACTAAATTCCATAATCACTGAAGAAGGCTTATTTTTTTAATTCCTTAATGGATGCATTTGTATGGGTTATCAATGTTACATCTAGAATTATTCATACGTAACACCTAGGATGTTTATCTTTCTTAAAATGCCATCTGACCAATTAATTATACATGTGCCTATTCTTCCAACTAGGCATTTAAACATTTATTTTACCTTCCATTGAATCAACACTTCCCCTCTATGGGTTTTAGAAATTTCCAAGTAGTTTGCAATTTTCAAGTTTAAATATTGTAATTGTGTCTTGTGGTTCTGCCTAATATCTCCATAAGTAGCTATTGTAAGTTTTGAGAAACTAAGATGCATTTTGTAATTTACAAGTGCAAAGTATACTTTACATCTCCACCAATTTTTTCCACCACTTTATTCTCGTCAAAAATGGGAATTCGGGAGACTAATTACAAATTTACAATTTTAAATTGTACATTAAAATTTCCTTTAGAAAATTTCCATTTGATTTTGCATGGGCTCACACATTAATATATCAATACTTTGTTGATCTTTAAGATCTTTGTATTGCTTATTTTTCCTCCACATGGGCAAGCCATATCGTTTGTTTGGATTATGAAACATTGGTGTTGGTTTTAATAACTATGTGGCCTCATGCCTTCAAAATGGGTCTTAGAAGTCTAATAAGAATTTACACTTTTAAATTCAAAAAGTGATTTTAGTAAATTATTTTTCTGCCAAGAAAGTCTATTGAACTTTTAAACTCCCCTTGTAAATGTACAAAGTTGTTCTTGGCATTGAAAACTCTACCAACTCTCAAACATGTGTTCCTTTTATCTTTTGTTTTGCTCTTGACATGACCACATGGACTCTCTCATCCATATCATGGGATTTAAAATTTTGGAAACTTTACTTCCACATACACCCTTTTGTATTCAAACTTCTATATAGAAAATAGATATCCTTACGTAGACGTGTGGTAATTTACCTAGGTTGATTGTTATTACAAACTTTTAAATAGATTTTGTAATTTATAAATTATAAATATGTAATATTTCCTTTTCATTTATTATTTTCATTGACCCCTTTTAGTTTATGTGGAACTTGTATTGAAAAACTTGTTATAAGGCATGAAAATATAGATGCTAGATAGGACTAGGTTTCCCAGGGTTTACATAAAGTAGGAGTGAGATCTAGATTTTTTATGGCTTAATTTTAAAATCTACTTTTGGATGACCTAGGTGGGGCTCTTGTAGATAGGAGGAAATAATTAAATTTTTAGGCATTCATTTTTACCTAAAAGGGCATAAATTTCTGAGTGCAAGTTTGTGCACTAACACTAACTCTCGCCTAAGGATGTATTACCCATGTGGGTGTGCAAAGAACCCTACAAAATAAGACTAGGTGCCAATCACTTGGGCCATAAAGTTAAAATTTTATCACTTTCATAACAAACACTCATGCAAACTCAATTGAATAAGGGTAGACTGACAAAAACATATCGAGAGGATCTGAAAATGAACACATGACAAAAACACCAAAATAAACTATACAAACAAGGTCCAATTCAGAGGGGAAATAAAATAATAAAAATATACACCATATAATATTTTAAAAAGCCATGGACTAAGTCAAGGAAGTGTTTCAAATATCTTCCATCAACTGGTGACTCCAATATCTTGCCATCCCATAATTTCTTTAGTTTTTCCAGCAACTTGGTGGGTAGGAAGAGGTTAATCAATCTCTACATTCTCCTGAAAGGTTTGATTCTAGGCTATAATAAGATGAAGTGTTTAAATAAATCCTCCCTATATGGTTTTAGTCCTAGATAAGACCAAGCTAAACAATCTTGGTACTTCTTCATCAGCTACAAGTAAGCTTGTTTCTCTTCGTCAATATCATCTGTACCAAGAAAGAGTGCCTCATATTTAGTAATGTGATTCATTTACTTGAAGAATTACATGAAATAAGTTTGAAAAAAATTATTATTAGGGTCATATAAAACCACCCAAGATCCATTTCCAAGATTGCATCAAGCCCATTCAAAACACATTTTCCAAACTTTTACTCCATTGTGAAACACAACATCAAAAACAATAGATTGTTCAATAACATCCACACTGCCACGAATGTTATCCAGATCTACATCTATTTACAACAATTCATTTAGATCAAATTTTGGATCTTAAATTACATGCAAAATCTCAAGCTCCTTATGAAGTTTGACCATCTTACCCTTCAAAGGAATGGTGGCATAGGAAAGGTCAATTTGCACACTTCAACCTATATTGGTATCCCATTTAGTGATAGTATAATCCCCCACTTAGGTGGGTAATCTATAACTACCACATACATATTCAAAAACTTACCTAAATACATAGGCAACTTCTCTACCAACACTTTGACTTGTCCAACAACTAGTACCTCTCATAAATCCATGACATTAAACATACCAAAGGCTGATGTAATATTCACTCTTAGCTCATTAAGGACACCAAAGGGATTCACATTACAAGAATAATTAGACCATTAATGACTAGGGTAATGTAAAATAGATCTATATTCAGCTGAATTTATACTAGTGTAGTCCCCAAAAAAACCTCAAGAATTGGTTTAACAACCTCTTCTAATTCTTAATCATCATCTAGGAGTGTTAGGGTTGAATTCATCTCATTTATATCTATACTCTCACTAAATTCCAAATATTCAAATTCCCTCTTCCTATATTGATGTATTCTTAGTAACTCAACAAATGGCACAATGATATCTAGTTGCCTCAACACTTGGGCCATATCACACATGTTATACTAAGGAAGGGGAGTATTTAGAGGAAGGGAAACAACACCTTCAACTAGAATACAATCACTCAAAGTCATAGGTGGAATAGGCTAGGATAAATTAGCATGCTTAATAGCAATCTTCAAGAGTGTATTTGAACTAACATCACTCACACCCTTAGGAATGTTAGACAATAAAGGTAATCTATTCTTGGCTGGAGTACCTATATTTTTGAAAACTTAAGAAGTAGGTGTTAATTTGGAATAATTAAGTACTATTTTAGTTTTATTGATTTATTTGCATCCCATACCCTTGGATTTACATAGTTAGTGTCTTAAGGAGTAACAACTTATTGCCTACTTCTCAGACTATACTCTTTCTCTTGGGAAAATATTGCATTAACTAGCAACTAGTTGTCCTCAACTGAAAGGAATTCTTGCATCATATTTATTAATCATCATTAGTCTTGAAATTTTAAAATCGTGATTGGGTAACTCATATGTATATGTCATATTAACATTAGAAACAAATTTGATAGTTGGGGCACATACCTTTTGAACTACACTTCAAAACTGATCAATAGTGGTAGCACTTAGCAATTCCATGTAGAGAAAGATTTTACCTTAGGAGACTTGACAATCCAACATTAAGATCTCATCATCTTGAGATGTAAACCTAGGATCTTTTCATGTTCATCAATCTATTCTTCAGTATCACATCGAGTTTGGGGAAGGAATAATTTATCACAATAATCAATGTGAGGATCAAAATTTATGGCATTCACTTTGGAATTTAATGGATCAACCACTTCCTTTCTAATTTATCTATTCTAATTTTTATCATTTATTTCATCAGGGGCAGTCATCTTCCCTCTATCATTATCTCTAATGTAGAAATGCGGTCTCCATTATGTTTGATTTAGATTCAAATCTCTATCCGAACATGTAGACCCATGAAGTACCCCCTTCTCATCCCTAAGTAACTTTTATAAAATATCTTTGACAAGAAAGGCTAATGTTTTCATAGTTTTCTCAAGGGTGGTTGTCTTAATGGACTGATTTTTTTTAGGATTGACTAATTTCACATCAGCCTTCTTGTTTAAAGGTTTACCCACAATCTTAGGGTTATTTTCAATTTGTATGGTAATATTGAATTCCAACCTTAGGTTTGTAGTAGCCTTGTTCCTCAATTAGTATGTAGCCTTCTTGTCAAAGTCATCCCAATATTTAATAAAGTAGGTTATATCAGTAGGCCTAATATTCTTTAGTAGCCTCATCATAGTCTTGTTTAACCATGTGTTAAAATTGTTCACACACTCATTAGGGTTATTAATGTCTTAAAATTCTACCATGATAAACCTAAGAACAATCCTATCGCCATACAAAATTTTGAAAACATTCTTCATTTATTTCCATGAAACAAGGTATCTGTAGGGAAGGAATTGAACCACTCAAAAACATCTTCTTCCATCATGTGCAAAAATAAATTAATATAAAAATCCTCATGATCAACCTTATAATATTTAATGATAATGTGGAAAGCCCTCAAATGCTCATCACCAGTCACTGCATTATTCCTTTAAAACATAGGGAGGTGGTTCTTTACTTCATTCGAGATTTAATTAGGATAACCTTCTATTTCATAAAATTTAATTGGTCCAAATTTAGGAATCCTAAATATAGGACATTCATTCTCATCTTGATTCCTATACCTCATGACTAGGCCAATGGTGGGTTCAAGAACAAATAGTAAAGGGTTGTTAGGGGTTGAGTAAGGTGGACTTCATGCATCAAACCTGGGAGGAGATTTAGCTAGTTGAGAAGGTGTTGGGTAATAAATTAGACTATAAGGATCTAAGTGACTATGATATCTATTATAATATTCAATTATAGGAAGTTCAACAAATAAAAGTTTGAGTGTACTAGAATCTCAACAATCAAAACACTCCTTTGCAGATGAACGTTGTCCTTCAATTGGCCTACAAACTTATCTCCTTATTATTTGATGAATACTTAATGGTGAGAAAAGATACTTTGATGAGTCACTACTAAAGAATGATCTCAATCATTCCATCTTTGCAAATAAGAGAACACTCAAAGCTGAAAGAAGATATTAAAATGGGCACTGATCTACCTTAAAACTAGATGATACCAGTGGAGTGCCCACTAGAAGCAAACTTATAGACTATAAAAAGTTACCAATATGTTATGAATAATACTAAAATTACACTTTGCTGAAGTCAGTGAAGAGATATAAAAGTAAATACACTATAAATTTCAGATTCATGTTGAAAAGGAGAAAACAACTTAAAACATGAACAACTTATATCCCTTTCTAATAGATCAACATATGTCAATTTAACAAATATTTCAAGTCCCTAGCAATGATGCCAAAGTAGTGCTACATAGTTGATGGAACAAAGTAATAAATCATACTCAAATAACCTTATATTTTAAACACATGAGATAATATGCATAAACATTATCTCAAAATATGGAGCTGAGGTTAATGCATCAAATATTCCAATACAAGGAACTTCAAAACCTAAACTTATACATCTCTTAACAAGAGTCCCTAGTAACATTGGTGGTAATGACTATCCCTAGTACTGCCACAAGTGCAGTGTTGCAACGTTGATGGCACAAAGAAAGTCAAATGAGAAAATAATAGGTAGGAAACTTGATAACACTTAATAAATAATAGTTATATTCAAGAGTCCCCTCCAACACATATGACAAAGATTATCCCCAACAACATTTATAGTTGAGTGTGAGTTCCCAGTAGTACACCTATTTTGATTAGCCTTACATACTTGGATAGCATGGAGAATGAAGATGAAAAACTAGTAAATGTCTTTATAGATAAGGGTTTAACATTAGGATGGACTAAATTCATATAATGATTAGAAGACATTGATAGAGGGTATGGTTAACTCCTGGGTACTTCTGACTCTCCTTGAACGAAGGTGAGAGGACCTAATGATTAGGTTACTCACATGGAGGGATACTATAATTCAATCTCCATGGGAATTTTTGGCACATAAACAAACACAAATATGAGCAGGGAATAACTATGTTTTCACATTCCTCCTGGGAAGGGTTATCACACAAAATGAACAAATCCTCTAGGCAAGACACAAGATATTGAAGACAAATGTAAATATGATTACAACTTTCATTTTTAAATAAATTTTAAACAATATAAGGGTAAATAGAGGACTGCAATGCTAGGATTCAAAGTACAAAATATAGACACATTCTAGATATGCAATATTTATGCATTTGTAGGTAAATAACTATAAAATATCCAATAGGGTGTATTGTTTGTAGGGTAGGATAGGGTAGGATGAGTTAAGTAGTTATAAAAGAGTGGTTTGGTGGTGTGTTTCCTCAAATGGTAGGATCTCCTTCAACAAGCATGACATCATTCATTTATAAAGATGAAAAAGACTTCAATACAAGATAAGGAAACTACAAGAATGATTTGCATCCATTGGTGCCAATATAATGCAAATATTTAGATGATTCTTAAAAACCTAAAGCATAAATTTCAATTAGAGATTGAGATGCCTTTTCCTATCAAATCTATAAACCTAGGGTGCCCTTAATAGGTTATCAACATCATATTTCTAAATAACAATGCAAAAAGGGGTTTATAACCTAAATCTATGCCCAAAATGATAACCTTTAATAAGCATTAAAGAAGATATCCAATGAGCAAGGCATATAAAATGTATTGTGGCATTTCATTAACATAAAAGAGTAGAAATCATAGTTATTTTCCATTATCTTGAAAATAAATCTTACATACATTAGTGTTTTAAAATGTTTATAGGGGAAAATCATGGTGAGTTTGCTCTTGAACAAGGAAGAGATATACAATGGTCTCAAATCTTGTTAATGGCTATACAGCTGCAATGACCTTAATAAGAAGGACAAAACATATAGACAACAAGAATCCTAAAATTTAGAAGATCCTAAAACTTGGAAGAACAAAAACCAACAACCTTTGAAAAGAGGACAAGCCCTCCTTTTATGAAAATTTCTCACCTCGTTTGTAACTTGAAAGATTGAAAACTTACAATCAAATCTCAAAAAAATTCCAAGATGCTCCAACTAGAAGATGCTCTTTGCCACATGTAGAATCTCATGCCTTTGGAAGGGAATGATTCTAGTAACTACCTCTCCATGTAATGATGAAGATTTCAAATAAACCCTTGATCTACTTGGCTAGAAATCCATTACAGCTATGTTTAAGGGAGAATATTCCATTAGGAGCAAAGCCAACTCTTTGTCTTAATGTGTAATGACTTGGCCATGCCTTTGCTTAATCATTTTCCCAACTATAAACTTCTAGATAGTTGCACTTCCTCTTGTGCATGCCAAAGAACTCCCATTGCCTTCTGATGATGGCATTAGATTGTAACATAAGATCCATGGTTGTTTGAGGTTTGAGAAATCTCCTTGGATTAGCCCACCTTGCCCTCACAAACCCTACAACATTCCTTCTATACAGGTGTTTGAAACAAGCAAAATATTTTGAAATGCAAGACTTAGTTAATTTTTACCTTTTTGCTTTTTACTTTCAATTTGCATTTCCACACTTCACTTTTTTCCCTTTTTAATTTTTAGCATTATCACCAAACATTTTAATGCATAAGTGCATTATTTTACCCCTTTTTAACTTATGTGGAACGTTAGTTCCCATTTACAATTTTGTACCTCCTTTGTATGGCAAGAATCTGGAGCCCAACTACAACTTTGCAAGTTGGCAGAAATTCAAAATTCAGATACACATTTGTAATTTTCAATTTTCCAACTTGTAATCTGGAGTTAAAGTTCCGTTGAGGACTTGGGAGCTTCAACTGCAATTTGCAATTTTGTAAAATTGTAATTGGCTTGAAAACTTCTACTTTGACCTTTGATTTCATGTTTGACCAGTGGGTGGTAGACAGCTGAGTGTAGTTTGCACATTACACATTTGTAAATATGCAAACTTGCATCCCTCCTTGAAAACTCTGTGGACCTCTATCTGAGTTGTCTTTTCTTCTTGGCTTCATTTTTTATCTCTTTCTTTTCCACTCCTTTCGGACAATTGAAGTCCAAATTCTTACCCATCGAATTTATGGATTTGGACCTTTTCTACTCTTTGTGATAATGATCCATGCCAAGATACTAGTTCTTGCCTTTTTTTACTCTCTGTGGTTTTAGCATCTTTCTTCTAAAAATATGAGCAATGTGTCATGCCAAAAAATGTCTGTGCACCAGCTTGTGTATTTGCAGAAACTGGTGCATTATCTTGATCGTGAAATAGAAGTGTGGTGTGAGATGGTCTTAGTGAGTATGCAATAACTGAGAAATCTCATGCAATGCCATTTGTGGCATTTCTTTCTTCTTCATTAAGCATTCCCCAATTCCCTAGAAATAGAATAATTGCATCTGTAACTCCAATAGAACGATATCTCATGGGCTGATTGGTGAATGTCTCATTTTTTAGGCTCTAAAGTTCCTTGAACACAACCTGCATTATCTTTTGGTTGTTTGTTAGAAACATCAAAGATTCTTCATAATTTCCATAAAGATCTCAGACAGAAAAATTGTTTCCCCCAGACTTGTCTACTTCGGCCAAGTGACAAGAATCAATTAACTTACTATCTTTCAACAGTTTAATGTCCTTTTTATCCAGAGATTTTATACTGTGGTGAACCATTATCAAGAAGGAAAAACTTTGAACAAAAGGAATACTAGAAGGCACATCCATACACCCTTCAAACTTTTTTTGGATTCCAATTTTAAAACAACAAACTTTGTAGATTTGAGAATTTCTTAGGCAATATTTGCTCAGAGATTGAGTGTCACCGATTCGAATCCATTTTTATTCCAACTACAGTCTGATTTGATGATAATCTACAAGTATCTAGATTGTTCTTACAGGGCCCGCTGTAACGAAATGACCAAGGAAAAGGAGGAATTTCTTCATTTTATCTATGCATGTTTTAGAATTTGGGAAAGACAACACATGCAACCCATTTTTATTAGTAACATCATGTTACTTTATCTCCATAAATCACTCCTCCAAATTATACGATCATCGAGGAAGGTTTTTTTTAATAGTTCCTTAGTAGACGCCTTTGAATGGGTTGTCAATGTTGAATCTGGGATTGTTCATATGCAACACCTAGAGTGGTTATCCTTCTCAAGATGCCATATAACCAATTAAAGATATCCGTGCCTATTCTACCAGTTCAGTGATTAAAATTTTCTCCTACCTTCCACATAGTTAACACTTTCCCTTCTGCGGGTTCTGGAGATTTTCATACACTTTGAAATTTGCAATTTTATAACTAGAAATTATGACTTTTAATTCTACCGAATATCTCTGCCAAGTAGGTGATATGTGTTTGGCAAACTGAGATGCATTTTGCAATTTAAAAGTTCAAGGTATACTTTGCATCTCTACCAAGTTTCTATGCCACTTTATTCTCACTGAGAATGGGAATTTGGGAGACAAATTGCAAGTTTGCGATTGTAAATTACAAATTACAATCTCCCTTGGAATTTCCATCGTTTCATTTTGCATCGGCCCACGCATTACTCTATTGATGCCCAGCTGCTCTTTAAGACCTTTTTTTCGTTTATTGTTCCTCCATGTGGGTAAATCATGTCCTTTGTTGGGCTTGTGAAACACTGGGGTTGGTTTTAATATCTACGTGGCCTCATGCCTTCACAATGGGTTCCGAAAGCCAGATAACTTTACCCTTGAAAATTCAATAGTGATTTTAGCAACTTGTTTTTCCACTAAGAATGTCTACTGGAATTCCAAACTCCCCTCGAAAATGTAAAAAATTGTTTTCGATGTTCAAAACTGTGCCAACTCTCAAACTTGCATCTTTTTGTCTTTTGTTTTGCTCTTGACTGGACCAACTGGACTCTCCTATCGATAGCGTGGGATTTGAAATTTTATAAACTTTACTTCCATGTGGACCTTTTTATCTTGAAACTTCTACATGGAAAATGGAGATCCTTAGATAGACATGGTGTAATTTTCCTAGGTTGATTCTTATTCCGGACTTTTAAATGGATTTTGCAATTAGATTTCCTTTTTCTTTATTATTTATGTCGATCCCTTTGAAATTTCATCGAACTTGCTACTAAAAATATGTTATAGGTATGAAAACATTAGATTCTATTTGAAACTAGGTTTCTCTGAGTTTACATAAGGTAGGAGTGAGATCAGGATTTTTATGGCTTGATTTGAAAACAGATTTTTGGATGATCCAGATGGGGCTTTTGCAAATAAAAGGTGATAGTTAAATTGTTAGGCATTTATTTTTAATAAAAGGGCATAAATTATTTAGTGTATGTTCGGTCACTAACACAACCTACACATAACTGCACAACAATTCATAGACTCAAAATATACATTTTTTAAATATGTAGATATTTAATGTACTAGTGAACCAACACCAAATGATTTGTCAAGTAACGAAGAAATAACCTTCAACAAAATTCACTAGCATGCCCAAAAAATAACACAAGGTACACTGATTGGAATGATTTTACAAGGAATAATAGATACAAGTCAATCTTTATTGATAAGCATCATCAAACATACCATGGATAGGCTTCTGGGAAGGATAAAGTTTCCCTTGCTTGTCCTCATTCCAACTAGTGTGGTTGTAATTAACATAAATTTGCATTGACAATACATTTCATGCTTCACATTCATATCCAAGATATGAAAGCACAAGAGGGACAAACATTAGCAATTTTTCATTATGAAATGAGACACATCAAAAATGTTGTTGTAAATGAAATGAGCTTCATAGGATTCAAGATGCATAGTAAGATAAATAGATGATTGTGTGAGGGATTTCCTCAATGAAATAATAAATACTTTAGTGGGTTCTCAATTATACGCATTCACTACATGGCGAAACTTCCACCTATAAATGGCATTCCAGTGTATACATGCAAGTCTTTTGGCCGCACATCATGGCAACCATTTGATACAATTTTTGTGCTAGAAATAAAATTTTGTCAACAAGGATGCATAGACGATTAAATTCTCTTAAGAAATTTATTAACCAACATCATAAATGCAAACCCATCAAAGGAAGACTGCTATAAGCTTATGTCAAGAACAATATCGTTCATGCTTATACAAGGACAAGAATATTTCAAAAGCTCTACACATTTGTATGCAAATAACATATAGGGAATAATCTATAATAAGCAAATGTTTAAATCATTAAAGATATCAATCATTTTATGTAGAACCAGACAATGTATAGAAACATATAGCCCTAATCACAATGACACTCAAATTGAGCCAATCGTACTTCTATATAAGTGATAAAAACTTATGTTAACATCCAATCTATGGATCAAAGTAGGATTAGTTAACAGAGGTATTAGGAAAATTGTTCACATTGTCTACAACTCAGATTCAAATCCACCTTCCCTGTGCATATGGGTAGTTATTGCATTCATAAATACTCCAATCCCCCAAAGAATGCAAAGAATACTACATATCTACTACTTTATTCTATTAAATGATGTAATTATCGCCAGATGCCTTTCAAAATGACATGGGCTCAAACCATACATAAAGCACAAAGAACTACAATCAATATAACAACAATTGATATTAGCAACATTAATTGCCAAAGTTTCACATATACTACCATATCCAGAGTGTACTCAATCTATGACATGCATATCTCTTCTACATTTACATTTGATGCTTTGAAATAATGATATAGTAAATATGTAAATATCTGAAAATTAAAAAAAAAAAGATTTATAGAATTACCTTTTCCACAATGTTCACAATAACTCTAACTTTGTAACTATTGTTATATACCAAAAACAAATGTTTATTAATTACTTCTCCTTAATAAGCATTCTTTATCATCAAACCTATTTTACATAAATTATTATTGTTTAATATATTTGTCGCATTTACTTCATTTCACAATACATTTTCTAACTTTCACACCTTCAACATTATTTCTAAAAATAATTATTATATCTCGTAACATCTACAAGCTAAAATAATGTGTTTAATTTGAGAAATGAAACACGAAATTACACAGCAAAAACGAAAATTTCGCGTCTTATAAAGGACGACGAATAATCAAATTCCGTCATCATATTTTCTTTTTTGTTGACATTTTTTCAGAGTCTTGATCAGGACGGTCGACGTCTCCAAGTCCACAGTTAACCGAAGGAATAGGGGCAGGCAAATTGAGATGTGGTTGCCGTTGAGATTGTGGTGTATCATCCCCCAAAACATTCTGAACGTTAACAGGAGGAGAAATCCTCAAAGTAAAATGAGGCCGCCCTGTAAATACAGATGATTTTAAGTAAGCGCGCATTTTCAGACTACCAGAAATATCAGTTTTTTTAGGTTTACATTGATCTAAAGGTGATACACTTCTTTTTTTTTTTCCAAATATTGCATATGGTAGAAAATTTGTAAAATAATGAAACGTAAAACTTTCTTTTTACAGAACTTTATGACAATCACTTTTTTCCAACGTTTCATATTTTCCTATCCATAAATATTATGAGAAATTTCGAAATTACACTCGGCGCTAAAATTATCCCTACCTGTCCACGGAGTCGGAACCCCTATGGTGTTTCCATGACGATATTGAGGAAAGCTGGGAATACTTTGCCCGAAAGGAGTTTGCAGGTTGGAATTGAATGTAGAAACAGCAAGGTCGCTTCTTCTTTCAGCCTGGCTGACATTTTTCGGCTTCTCAATTCTTGTAAATTTAAAAGAAGAAGAAATAATAAAAATGAGGTTGCATTTAAAAAAATAAAGAACAAACTTAAGCATGTCGCACTGTATTACTCACTGAAACGGTAAACTGCCTCCATGCGCTATTCGCGTAGAATCCAACTCCTGTCGTTCTGCCTCTTGATCTCTTTCTGTTAAAATCATATGCGGATTCGTAAAATATAATATTGTCTAAAAAAATCTGCTAACAACAACTCCTTAAAACAAGAAAAATCAGATTAACTGCCATAATACTTGTTTCCCAAAATTGTTTTCGGGACTAAAGTCTTTGTTGTACTAAAAAGCTTCAAAGACAAAAAATACCATGAGGACTAAAGACTTCAAAACCTTAAAGAAAATTAAAATAGATAAGTGAACTCAAATGTATCCGACTGTACTGACGATTTTCCTCGTTTTTACATCTACAGATTTGCACTGTACACTATACCAACTTTATGTAAACAGAAATTGAGTTCTGGTGCCCGCGCCTCTCCAATGGCGACTCATATGTCCTCTAAGATCCTCACTCGTTGTGAAGACTCAGGAACAAATTCGGCATCGATATTCCTCAGCCATGGCGTCGCAATTGTTGAAGCTACGCTCGAATTGAAATCAAGTCAAGACAGTTTGATTTAAATCACAAAATGCATTACGATTATTTGACGATCAGGGACAGAAACGAAGATCTAGGTCAAGTAGACTTCATGCGAGGGGGTGTTTAGTTATGTAATTAACAGTGTGGTGACAACCCTGTAGGAAGGTGTGGTTTAACGCTCTTCCCCAATAGAACATCTTTATCCAAACTACTCCTAGATGTCAAGAGAAATATGATCTATACAACATAGGAAAGACCATTATTGATCATCTAGTATGGAAGAGGGAAAAAAATCAAATAATAAAAGTTATAAACATTTACAACATTATATCGTCATATAAGCAGCCGGATTCAATCTGTCCCAGAGTTATATATGTTCCATATCGAAGAGACTGCAATTTCTTAATTTTACCTTGAGAACTTTATTTATTTATTTACAAACATAACTTGTTGCAACAATAAAATTATATTTAACACATTGTTCATCATATCTTTCTTTGTACTTAGCTTACGACTCTCTTAACTTCTCTTACCCTTGGACGTTAATATGTTGAATCCTAGCTTTTCGTGTTTCCAAATCCACTTTTAGTTTTCCTATGAATCGGTGTCTCCAAACAGTATCAAGTGGAGTTGGAGGTAAACAATCAAAATAGGCTGTAGATTTGTTTTTATTTAGTCTGTTCTATCAATGTTGAATTGTGTATAAAACATTCCAATCCCAATTATTTCTATTATTCCTATTGTATCCTGTCAAGAACAACATAAATATTCCAATAACCACTTTTATATTACTTTCTGTTTATGAGTGAAATTAGATAGATCTGTTACAAATTGGAATATATATATCCTCTTGATCTCGTATTGGGCAACATACACAATGACAATATATTCTTATAACTTATATTATATTTTATGTGTGAAGTAGATCATTTCTGTTTTTGAAGTAGCAGTGAATATTGCCTAGGTTTCAAATGGCTTGGTGTATAACATCTCCACTTCTACGACTTTCATGTGGTAGTTCGGGATTCTGAAGAATACTTCTTCATTAAGCCACAAATGGGGATCAATCTGTTGCTGAAAGTGTTGTGAATTAACGACAGACTGCAAATTGACATTGTGTTGATGTTGATTCTGAAGTTGTTGAGTATACCATCAATGAAATTCAAACTATTGACCGAACGTAATCCTATTGATGAAATTTCGGTGAACTACCCTGAAAGATAAAACGAGGGCGAGACGGCATACAGACGAATTGTTGTTGTGGGTGAATAGTACTTGTTGTGGATCGGCCCTGGAATTAAAATAATGAAAATAAATAGGAGATGGCAAATGGGTAATGTTTTGAGTTTGATATTGAAATAGATCTAGATAAAATGTCAAATCATTCAGGCTGTTAACAGCAGGAGGCAAACGCAGGGAGTTCCTTTGCGGAAATGGCTGCGAATGACCTCTGAAAGCAACTTAAAAGGCTATCTATAAAAACTGTTCTTGAGGTGAAATTGTTGTGGCCGTGGATCGGTGAGAGAAAACAGGGCAACCTTGTTGCATTTGAAAGCAAATTTTGGCACTCATACCTGGTTGTCTGTGTAAGGACTGAGATTAAGATTAGTCTGACTGCCAAAAGCAAGATTTATCACGCAGAGGCTGATGCAGCCCAGTAAATAGAGGCGATTTTAAATAAGCGTGCATTTTCAGACTAACAGAAATATCAACCTTTAATGTTTAAATGTTAATCTAACGGGGATAAATATTGTCGGAGTTTTCTTTTAACGATTGCATATTGTAGAAAAAATTAAAATAATGAGAAATAAAATATTCTTTTTGCAGAACCTGAGGAGAATCATTTTTTCCTATTTTCCTATACATATTAAATATGTCACATTTCGAAATTACCCTAGGTGCTTAAATTATCCCTACCTGTCAATAGAGTCGAAACCGTCGAAACCAGAACGGTGTTTCCATGACCACACCGAGTTTCCTCGAGAGCCTCCCTCATGGTGCGCATTTCAGTCAGTAAGGCATCTCGGGACTGTTCCTGTGCTTGAATGATAGAATGCTGCATATGCAAACTCTCTTTCGCTAGCATGTATAGGGAGCGCAAAAGGGAAATCTGGTCCATTGCCGACTCGGGGGTTGTTGGTGCGAGAAGTTGGTCTAGAGCTAGATCTGGGGAATTGGGAAGAGTTGCCCGAGCCCCCATTGGATTCAATATTGAATCCCCATGACCAGAAACCTCAGTAGAGGCACTCCAGCCGCTCGATTCCCCCTTCTCCATTGATTTGACGGTTCTTTGTGACATATGCGGGTGAACCGTGGGACCGCATAGGTCATTCACCTGCAGGGGGGGAATTGAAAGGGGATGGCGAAGTTCAGGACGAATATGCTGCCCCGAAGCAGTTTTCAGGCTGGAGTTTGACGAAAAAACAGAATGGCCGCTTCCCCTTCCTATCCACCTGACATTGCTCTGCCTATCGATTCTTGCATATTCAAAAAAATAATAATAATAATTAAAATGAGGTTGCATATTAAAAATTAAAGAACGCACTTAAGCATGGTGCGTCTGTATTACTCACTGAGAAGGTAAACACCCCCCATGAGCGTTTTGACATGAATCCAACACGCGGCGTTCTCCCTCAAGAAGTTGTTCTGCTGAAATCATATGAAGATTCGTAATATATAATATTATCTCAACACTTCCCCTAAAAACTCCTCTGTTAAAAAATCTAAAAATCTTAAAATGCAATCGAAATTTTGCCGTAAAAATCGTCGCAGGACTAAAGACTTTAATCTACTCCGAAGTTTCAAAGAAAAAAAACTAGCAGGACCAAAGACAAGACTCTACTTCAAAACATTAAAGAAAACGCATTTCGATGTTTGCACTCAAATGAATCCGACTGCACAAACGAATTCCCTCCTTTTACATCTAAATAATTGCTCTGTACACGATACCGATTTAATGAAAACAAAAAATTAAGTTTTGGTGTACTCGCCTCGATAATGGCGATTCATATGTTCTCCAACATCCTCTCTTGCTGTTAAAATTGCGGAACAAATTTCGCATTGATATTCTTCAGCCATGGCGTCGCACCTGTTGAAGCTACGCTCTAACTGAAATCCAATCAAGATAATTTGTTTTGGATCACAAAATGGATTGAAATTTTTATAGAATTGTACAAGACATTAAGAGTATTTTTCGATTAGGGAGAAACGCAAAAATTGAGGGTCAAGTAAATTTCAAGGGAAGCGGGGTTTTTCTTATACAATTTGTTTGTGTTACTTGACGGGAAAAGGTATTTTTGCTGGCTGTCGTCATCGGTGGAGCTGTGTGAGGAGACGAAATTGACGGCTAAGGATTGTAAAACGTTTAAGCAACTTGCCTGCCTTCGGTTATTTGAGTTTAAAATTGATACCGTTAAAACTGGAAACGAGCGGTCAGTGTTTGTAATTTGAGTTTAACAAACGACAAAAGCGAGTACCTGTTTACAACGGCACTGAAAACTTATATATAAAATTTGTATAGGTATTTCTATAAACAACTCATCAAAACGTATATTCTTCATCAAAACGTCAATTCATGATGTTTTTGGATCTTGTTTGTTTTGTTTGGTTCTTGCAAAAACTACAAACAATGATTAATGGTGTGTATTATTGAATTGAATAACGTTATATATCTTAAAGAAAACTCATCACAAAATGTACAATCAACAGATTATTTAAATACATAAGTCGAGTTACATTTACACAATATTAAGAAATTTAATATGGAAAAAATGTAGAGTTATAATTACACATGGTTATCTTTAATAAATTTAACTTGGAAAGAATGTAGAAAAGTGAGGGATAGCCTAATCTTTTAACTATCTCGTTTTTTAATTATAAGGGTACTACCTTCCTGAGCCTTTCATGAGCATTTATTACAATTAAACATTCATAAAATTATGTATATTTTTTTTCACACTTATTTCAAAGTCACACTCTCTTAAATAAAAAAGACATTAAAAACATATATAATCCACAATAATTGTAAGGAACATTAATGAATAGGTGAATACATCATTACTTGACTCAAACCATCACTAGAATACTCACTAATACTTTTGATTCTACACAAGGAGAATTATTATACATTTATAAAAAATAACAGTGTTCATAAGGAAGATAAAATGTTTGAAACCATTACACTACATGTGTTTTGGTCATAGGAGAGATTGCCCTTTAATGCAAGACCATACTATCACAATGGTTATGTAACATCGACCCACATTAAACTATAATTATGTAATTATTGGATTGGTTATGTACTTACAACCCTATAGGAACCAACCATTTGACAACCATATGTTAAAGTCCTTTATGAGCATAGATATGCTAATGTATTTTCATCTAAGATGTTTATATCACCCCATACTTGATTCTAGCTCTATAGACCCCTATGTACTTATCTGATTTACCTTATCCATTGAATTTTTGATGGAATCAACTACAAATAAGTGTTATATGTACTATATTACACATCTTTTAGCATAGTGGACAAGATAGTTAATATTTCATTGACCAAGTTTATATTATACCTCACAAGTTAGGAGATGTTTGTTGTCCAAAATCTTACAAACTCATTAGGTGAGTATTTTTATTAAAAACTTCCTCTTTGGAATACCATTTTGAAATGCTTATAAAATATCCATTGAATCCTACATTATAACTCTCATACACTTTTGTCATTGACTCTATTTAATTTATATATAGTGAAACATACTTCTCCATCTTCTTCAATATCAAGATAAATTTTCTGAATATAAGGTAGGAAAGGTGGTTCTTCATCATCTAGCATGGAATTCTAAAAAAAGGGTAGTTACAAATAATTATGAATAAAATATAGTCTACAAGAAAAAGTCTTAAACTTCCTAGTTTTGCATTTGAAGTTATTTTATAGATCAATTTAAGCTATACATTTTCCATAATAAAGAAACTATATTTAACTCTATGTTGATCATGCCTTAGTTTATACTTATCTTTTTACTGCTTAACATCTCTCGCACATTGATGTGAACTTGTATCTAATATTCTAAATGAAATTCTCAATTTTTTGTGTTTTTGAATCCTCTTTTTGTTTTCCCTTATATGGATTTTTAAAAACAATATCAAATGTACTTGAAGATAATAAACCAAAGTAGATTTTAAAAGGATATTATATTATCAACTTTATAGTGTGTCTAGGGATATGTGTGTCTAACTTCTAGGTTACATAACCTTTAATATATTATTGTCACATTTAACTATGTTTTTATATTTTTATTAGGGTCACCTTGTGGAATATCCATGACCTAAGTGCAATATTTATTGTAATATCCCAAAATTAGATATTAGACAATACAATTAAATATATGATTCAAACATAAACAATATGGAAATAGACTCATTCTCAACATGCATGGAAGAAGAAATTCTTACACTATAATATGGAAAAGTCCAAAAATATGGAAGTATACTTCGATTGAATAATATAGGTTAAGATCAACACCAACTGATATATTATAATCTTATGGAGATACATGAAATATGAAATATAAACACATATTGAACAACTGCACTAACCACAATCAAATTAGATCTTCTTGAACCTCTGTTGTAATCTCTAAAAGAGAACACCCTCGTGAACTGTAACATTTTAATCCTTTGATTCATCAAGCGCCCAAGGTGTTTCATCCTTGAATTTTATCTTCAATTGGTTTTCATCCTTATAAGAGTATGAATGAATAGAAGTTCAAATAATGTCATGTAGACATGAAATAGAGTTATAATTTGGCAAAATATGGACATTAAAATGAGAGAGACTTCCTTAAGTAGAAAATGAGAAGGAGAGAGAAAATAGGACAGGAAACTTCATGCAAAAGGAAGGAAATTAGTCCCATTCAAGTGGGATAACTATTGAGCAATAGTGGCAAGATTGTCACCTTGTAAGAGAGTCAAAAGCTATCTACCAGTTTAGATAAAGAATCCCCACCTTTACATGCTTTCATAATTATGCCACCACCTTCACATGTTAGCCAAATAAACATGGTAAATTTTGTCTCCTACTTTCCTATGTGGACACATAAGATTCCAAACATGTCACAACTCTCATTTGATTTATCCACACACTCTAAATCATGAATTCCATGAGTAATTTCACCATACTTCTCCATTAAGTCATCTTCCTCCAAGGACCACACCATGTGATCACAAAATTCATAGATGTTTCTCCTTAGTGGAGTGGTATGCCCCACTCCACTCACATGCCATAGATTGCATACGAGGTGTTGGAAGCTAAATGATTGAAGGAGGCATGAATAATTCTTAAAAAAAATTCATTAAATTATAATTAATCATAAACTAACCATTCTAATAAGCATTTACATCTTAATAAACATAAACATCAAATCATAAGAGCATGAAACACATCAACACATCATATACGTTAGAAACCCTTAAAGGGAAGAAAACCCACTGATTAATCAAATGGACTATAGTATTATAAGATGAAAACCAATATTTAGTTAATCACCAACTCCATATAGAGTACCAACCCCAACTAGCTTAGCATCAACTCAGCTAGTCTTTAGCAAGCACCCATTTGCATGGAGGCACCAACCCCCTAGATGGCTTAGCACCAAACTCGGCCACCTAATTGATTTATCACCTTAAATAACCCTATTTTATCATATAATAAATTATTATCTTATCCCTCATCTCTTTTCACACTTATATCCCTCTCAAACTAGCATCTAGCCTTCTTTGCTCAACTAGCCCTCTTCATGGCTTAATTAGGTATTATAACCTTGAGCCTCATATGTAGAACCTCTATATATATTCATGACACATATATTATGTTAATCATTACAACCTTATACTCATAAATTATTTATCTCATTCTATTACTCTTTGATCACTCTTAGCATTCCCAAATAGGCCTAAACTATCTTGCTTTTATGTAAGTCGCTTGATCATATCCTTCTTAGTCAGCCACATATTATTGTCTTCTCAAGTTAGACATATAATATGTCATATAATATTAAAATAACATGACATAATCATTAATACATTAATACATTATGTCGGCCATAGCTCAATTAGCGCTTACTCCTATTTTAGGCTTTATACAGACCTAATAGGTCTTCTTAGCTACATGTTACCATTTGATCTTCTTGAAATAGTTTTAAACATCTCACATGGGAAGAAAAAATCACATGCCACTCCAATATACCTTATCCAAATCCATTTTAGGTCCATTACATATTTTACATCTAATCACTATTTGAACCCTTTCTCAAGATAGTATTTATAAAAGGTCTGTGCATACATAGAAAATATATCTTAAACAAATGAGGTAAACACTCAATTTTGACAAAAAAAATATGGAAACACATTACATATTCAATAAAATAATGAACTCAATGTCATCTCAAACATCATTATATTCTTCAACTTAGGTTATACAGGCTCAAACGCTTCTCTGTAACATGCTCACTCAAAACTATCAACAGACGTTAAAACATAGTCAAGGAAATATGAAATTAAGTCACCTAATTTAAGATATTAAAGGGATTTAAATACATGAAAATGATCTTATAACATCATAATGTCAACCTCCATCAAATATATCATAATATTTGATGGAAACTATTGGTCTTATAGACCAATCTGTTGACCTTCTCTCTCACAGACTCTACTTATCTAGACAAGCCATTTTGGTTTCCATGTACCAACCTATTATATTGAATTCCAATATTATAAAAAGTTTTAATAGATTATTCAAGTCCTATGTAATGTCATCATGGACTTTAATCCATCAATCTTATATGAGAACACATTAAGAATCATCATCATACTACCTACTACACTTCAAACCACAAAGCTAACAACATAGGAATGGATAATATCCATCTTGATCTCCTTAATTACAACATAGACACCCTAAAAACTTCTTAAAAGGAACCCTTATTTGACTAAAACCTCATGCTTCTATTGATACAATATTGTCGCCATGAGGCTTAATGGAGCCACCACTTTTTATAGGGCACTAAAACATCATGAACTTGGGATATTCCTAGATCTCCATATTTTTTCAAGATTGAATATTCTTCAGCATCCTTCTAGACTTGATTTTCACTATAGGCTTAATCTCATCATCAACCATTTGATCATAAATGTGAGATAACAACATACATTCCTTAGTTGATTTCATAGCTAAGGCATGATTTATCTCAGTAACTAGTTCACTTGATATTGTAGATTGATCATGACTTATCTTTACTGCCTTTTGTTTCCATACATTCATTTACCTCCTTTTTTGCATTTGACAAACTTCAAACTTACTATTTTGACTCGATGATCTTCTAACTCTGTTAGCATAGAATCTTACAATGTGTCCTATATTATGATAACTATAACACACCACCTTATATATACCATTTTACTAATGTGAATTGTGACTCCTTCCATAGTTCTATGAGTACTCATTTTTGGAGAGTCTTCTACATTCTCTTGCTTTATAACCAAAATGAATGCATATAAAATAGTAATTATTAAAATAATTATCATACCTTATTTCATTATGTTATCTGATAGGTCTTTTCATGTTGACCTTCTTGTCTTCAATAGTATTCTTCTTGACTTGAGGTGCCTCCTTTTGGTCTTGTTTGAAACCAAGACCTTCATTGTCACTTGCATAATTTTGAATACTAAACTTATCATCTATATCCTTAGTGCTCTTTTTAAATTTCACAAATCTCTTCACCTTTATAGATGCTTGATCCATCTCAACTTTTAGAGATTCTATTTTAGTTTCATAGTTGATACCTTCTTTATTATCCTTTAGGCTTGCATTGACTATCTCCATTTGTGCCTCAACTTGATTGATAATCTCATCGTACTCCTTAGAAGTGTTGATTATCCTTTCCTCAAAAAATCCAATCTATTTCTCATAATCCTTGACTACTGACCTTAGTTTATGATTTTTTATTATTCAAAACATTAACTCATCTAGGGCACTTACCAGCACTGCTTCGAGAATTACTTTAGCTTTTCTTTTTTCACTATCATAGTATACTTCTTCATATGATTCTACATCAACCCTAAGGCCTTTCCCATATGGACAACCCTCATTGTCTTATTTTATACCTATGAATAAGGTTTCACTATTATCATGTTTAGATTCATTATTGTCATCATCACTATCAGATATGCTTGAATAACATAAATCAGATGAGTTTTATTCTTTGATATAGAAACTCTTCCTATTTTAAATGACCCTTTCCTACCTTAATTCTTCTTGAATACTCTCTTATTCTTGTCAAACTTATAGGAATTTCTATCATCTTTATGATGCTCACCATGTTCTTCATTATCCTCATATTTATCCTTATTAGGATACTAGGTTGCAAAGTGATCAATCTTGTCACAACTGAAACATTTGAAGGGTAACTTTCCCTTATACATACTTGATCCAAACCTTAATTTTATATAAAATATAACTATGAGTTCATCATCATCATCATCATCATCATCATCATCATCATCATCATCATCATCAATACCTAAACATACCTCATCATTGAACTTCTTAGACTTTGACTTCGTTTGAAATTTGAACGTTATTTCCTTCTTTAGATTTCTTCCTTCACTTTTTCTAACCTCATAGGTAGTCAAGATGCCATTAAATCCATCCATCTCTATCTTGTCCAAATCTTGCATCTCTTATACTCTAGACACCTTAGAGTCAAACCTAGGAGTTAGTGATCTTGACACCTTTTAGATAATAGTAGACTCTTTAACTTCTTATCCCAATCCTCTAATGATATTGATAACTTCATCAACCCTCAATATGTAGGATGCAATGGTTTCATATTTAGGATTTCAAACTATCTTTTGTGAGTCTTCAACTAGGCCAACTTCACCTTAATGTCTCCTTCATAAATGGTCTTCAATTTATCCCATATATCTTTGGTTCATACACAATTTTTACCTTTACAAGATCTACCTTTGATAGGCCACCTAGAATGACATTCATTACCTTGTAGTTATTTTCACTAGCCTTATTACCTATTGTATTTATTGGTGGAATAGGAGGTATAACATAACCATCCATAATTGAATGCCAAATATCATGTCATTGTGACATTAGATATATCTTAATTTTAAAATTCCACAAGGCATAATTATATCCATTGAACAATGAAACTTGACTAGTAGAGAAACAATCCTGAGCTTGATGACTAGTCATCCTTGCTTTTATAGGATCTCCTTTAGGCTTTTAGACCTACTTCAAAGGACTAGGCTCTGATACCAATTTTTAGAATCTAAATGACTAAGGGGGGTGTATCAATCTTCAAAACATTTCATTCTATTCCACTTAATCATACATGAACCATTCTAATAAGCATGTACATCTTAGTAAGCATAAACATTAAATCATAAGACAATGAAACACATAGACACAACATATACATTGAAAACCCTTAAATGGAAGAGAACCAACTAATAAAGAAAGTAGAATACAGTATTATAAGATAAATACTAACTTTTAGTGAACCACCAACTCCACATAGAGCACAACCCCAACTAGCTCAGCACCATCTCATTTAGGCTTTCTAAAGCATCCACTTGCAAGGAGATGCCAATCCCATATATAACTCTACACCAAATTATCCACCTAATTGTTTGATAACTTTCAAAAAACCCTATTGATCATATAACATATGATTATCTTCTTCTTTAACTCTTCACACACTTTTATCTCTCTCAAACTATCCTCTAGCTTTCTTTGCTTAATTAGACCTCTTCATGTCTTCATTGGGTCTTTTGACCTTGATCCTTGTATAAAAAAACTCTATAGATATTCATGCCACATCTTTGATGGTATTCATGACCTCGTTATTCTCACCAATGATCTATCTCATTCACTTATTCTTTGCTCACTCTTAGCATTCCCAAATAGGCCTAAACTACTTTATTTGTATACAAGTCACTTCATCATATCCTTATTAGTCAGTCACATATTCTTATCTTATTAGGTCAACCATATAATATTTCTTAGAATATTAAACTAAAATGCCTTAATCATGAATCAATCAAAACATTTGATCAGTCATATCTCAATTATCCCTTACACATAGAATTAACACATCATATGACACTCCAATATACATTATAAAAATCCACTTTATGTCCATAACACCTTTTCAATCCAATCACCATTTGAACCCTTTCTCAAGACACTATTTATAAAAATCCTGTGCATACACATAAAATTTGTCTTAAATAACTGAGGTAAACACTCAATTTTTCCAAACAAATATGAAAAAAAATTACATATTCAAAAACATCATGACCTCAAGGTCATCTAAAAATTCATCAGATGCTTCAACTCAGGGTATATAGGCTCAAACTCTTCTCTTTAAGATGCTCACTCAAAACTATTAACTGACTTCAAAACACAATCAAGGAAACATGAAATTTTGTCACCTAATTAAACATATTCAATGGATTTAAATGCATGAAAATTATATTATAACATACTCAAATTAAACTCCATCAAATATATCATAAGCTCTAATGGAAACTATTGGTCTTGTAGACTAATCTATTGACCTTCTCTCTCACAGACTCTACTCAGTCAAACAAGTCATTTTGGATTCAATGTTCCAACCTTTTTTATTGAATTATAATATTATAAAAAGAATTAATAGATTATTCAAGTCCTGAATAAAATCATCATGTACATTAATCCATCACACTTACATGAAAACACATCAGGGATCATCTTCTCGCTTTTACTTTATTTTCTTACTGTCAAAACCACTAGGTTTGCTAGCAACTAGCCAACTTGGATCACCAAATTTGCACATCTGATATATATAACCTATAAAAAACCTTAATGGACAAAAAATAAAATTATCACACTTTTATATTGATCCACTTGGAAACTTTGACTTGGTCAACTATGCCTGCTACAATAAATCTCTAAAAAACCAATCACTTTCTTGTAGGGTCTGCTCACTCACTTGAGAAACCAATGACACCTAAAGGTGACTAGGAGAGTTTAATAAAAATTCAAATCACTTAATTTTCCATATCAAACCATTATTATCTATTTATAATAGTATCATCATAATTGCATTATTGGTAAGATTCTTTGAGGGTTTAGACCATCTTTTACTATTAACAATCATTCATAAAACTTACCTCCTCTTTCCATAAACAAACACTTAAATATTTGAGATATTACCCTTCCTTATCTACCATTAATATCTTATATTCTCATGTAGATTTTTTACACACCAGCAATCACTTAATAGACCTTCTCAGGTAGATAACTCTTCATTTTATGCACTTGAAACACTTTTCAAGCCTTTTCTTGTAAACCATGACCTCAAAATTCATGAACATTCTAAAGAAAAATTGATTAACCTATGTAAATTTTAACATCCTCACCCATGTCATGGAAACTGATCCTAATACCCTATTTGACCCCCATCTCTGTCTTTGATTTCTATGCCTTGACCTATAAGTCTCATTAGGTCTTGAATCTAACCTTTTAGCCACCCTGTAGGCTTCAAATTGAAACTCTCATGTGTTATTTTTATCACCAAATATTTATTCCTAAAGGATTTTTTTCAAGCATACTCTAATATTTGTAAAAAATTGGAATATTTCTAGGTATGTCAGTTTACCTATAGTAGAAGTAGACCTCTAGGTTTAAGGGTTGGCTACATGAATTTGTCTTCAAGTGCTTATCATATATACTATTTATTGTTTATGGTAAAATGGATATAAGTATGCATGAAATAAATTTAATCTAAGGGGGTGATACACCATGAATATATCTATTATGCTATTATTCTTCTTTCACTAAGAGACAAGACCTACAAACTAGCTTCCAAGTCCTAAAATGTAATGGCATAAGTGTTTCAATATAGAGGTGATATGCATGAGATAGTTCAAGGTAAGTAGATCATATTTTTATATCTAAATGGAAATTGTACACTTGATAGGAGGCTAACATAGTAGTTACACTCTATATGACCTGTTAGAATGAGAAATGTTACATAAACATGAAAGGATCAAGAGAAATAAGGATAAAACTTATCACTAAACCTCACCATTCATCACTTCACTCACTTAGACAAAATGTTCATGAAATAAAAATTAGATTACATTTGTTTTTGAACGGTGAATAATAACATCAAGATAGAAGGGCTTTGCCATACATGGTGTGGAATTTATTAACAAAAGCCAAAATGGCTACTACTTATAGAATTTAAGAGAGGAGAGAGGAGGATGAAGTTTAAGAGTAATTAAACCACTTATAAAGTTGAAAAAATAAGGTACATATGTAATAAAAAGTAATATGTAATAGACCATGTAAGGTCTACTTGGACAAATGTCCCTTAAAGCGAGAAACTCCTAAAATGTGGTGCATGACTCTTCAACTTGCTCCTTGAAAACTACCTTCATCATTCAGCCTTCTTTGAGTGATCCAAAGTAGAATAAGATAGATGAGATTATTTCACTATTAAGTAGAATAGGATAGATGAGATTATTTCACTTAGGAACCTCAACATGCACTTTTTATTTCCCTAATCATTAACATTCTTTTGGACATAATTTATCACTACCTACAATTATAATCATCCTCATTTCACTCACTTTTCACACTTGGAACCAAAGAGGTCTTCATTTTTCCAATTCAATCCATAAAAATGTGATTTAACACTTGTTATGAGACCTCATTCCCTTAGATACATTAGGTATAACTTAAAAGGCCTCCCAATTAGAGTTTTGATCTTCTCACTTGGTGATTACTCCTTTTGCATTATGCCAATTTGGATTAGTTTAGGTGAAGATGTAATTAGAGGTATATATGAGCTTTGATTAATAAATAAATGAGTATGAGAAGTTATATTAGTCTCCATCTTAATTCCCAAATTGATTTTCATCTTTTGAAACCCTTATCTACCTACATAATCTATAGATATGTCAAGAAAATGTATTTCACACCTTGTTCATACAATTAGGGTGCAAGAAAATATAATGGGAAAGAGCCCTAGATAATCCTCTAAAAGTTCTAATCATCTACCAAATGATATTAACCATCATGGATGCCTCTCCTTCATCTTATTAATCAGGTCCTTATCAAAGTTTTTAGAGGGTTTTAGGTGATTTTAACCTCAAAAGATTGTTCATAAAGTTGTGACATTGGAACCCTAAAAAATTCAAATAAAACATTTCTCATGACCCCTTTCAACACATCCTATCACCTCTAGTTCCCATGCTATGTGTTCATATAGTTACAAGCTTCCAAACTTGCCTTCTCGAGCTTCTCTTTTCATTCTACATACCCTATCATGAATTTAAGCCAAAAAATGGCTTATCTAGGCCTATTATGAATATTAAAGGTTCTAACAGACTTCAAATCTCCATATGTCCATGTTCCAATTCTTTTTAATTCTCACTTAGTGTTAAAAATGAGATTTGGAGCTTTTAAGAAATAGGCCTAGTCAAGACCTAATAGGTCTATCTACATACCTATGGGTTTATGATGCCCTATTTGGTCTATCAATGTTGTGAGGATTTAGTAATTTTAATCTATGTCTAACATATCTCACCATACCATTTTTCAATGTTTTCATTGCTATCAACTCACCTTTTTATCCTTTACATGCTAAACCTGGAGGATATAACCTTCTAGGAGTATCCTCTATTTCAGATAGAATAGAGGACATCTCCCCTATTGTCTTAAGAATTCCAAGGTTATGATAGAAATTAGTATGTCTTATGTACCATATATGTGAATTTTAAGGGTTTTTTCACATCATTATTACCTCTAAATGTATTAAAACCTAAGACATGCCTTTAGAATGTTGACTGTGTGTAAGATTTTGAGTATAGTTTATAGGTTGTTGTGTGTGGATTCATCCATGATCTAGTTTCTATGATTTTATAATTTAATTTGATTTAAATCACTATTAATAATCTATTAAATATGTTCATTATCATTTCTCTTTACTAACTCTTCAAGATATACCTCATACTTGATAGTCCAAGTTGGCAAGTCAACTGTACATTGTGTTCTTTCTAACAAAATAGGTCCTTATAGGTGGTACCTACATGGTTAGATCTTGTATAGAATGTTATACTTATTTTTAAAGTCTTCCAATGTCATTTGACATTCATCTAGACTTGTCCTCATTACACACTTACTATGCCAACCTCATGATAGTCATGCCTTAGTACATTGTTATCTGCAATCAAGTAATAGATGGTCATTTCAATGGTAAAAGATACCTATATGTTAAATTTAACTCTTATAACCTCATATAATCTTCATGGGATTTATTTGAGGTCTTATAACCAACCCTCAATGTCAAATACTTGTGTTTGTAGGCCTATAATTTACAAAGTTTATGCCATGAACCTATACGTCCCTATAAGTAGGTTGTAGGTGACCACTCTTAGGGTAAGGCACACTTATAGATGAATATATAGGTCATTACCTTATAATTAAACTCTTATCCAATTACCTTAAATAATTAGTGTGCCCCTCACTTAAATGGAGTCACTAATCATGCTTATATTCTCTCACACTTCCACCTTGGGATGTAAAGTTACTTAGAATTTCAAGATCCTATAGAAAACACTAAAGATTAGCAGTGTAAGAATTGCAATAATGGAGGCTCTCTAAATCACCTATTTGCATCAAACACCCACTTTCCTTGGCAAGGTGTTACCCCTATATAAGGGATATAATATGGAATCATCCAAACTCATCTAGGTTACATGTTTTCTCATCATATAACATCATCAAAATTGGACCAGACCTTATTTTGTAGTTTTTAAGGAAACTTATCCCTAAAGTTCATATTGCCTAACTTGAAGTGGATTATCAAGTATGCCTACCAATATATGTCCTCAATCATTATTTTCATGGTATATCCATTTTTATAGAACCTTAAGGAAGGTCTCAGAACATGTCCACACTCCTCCATGAAACATTCTTAGGTCTTTGTGGGAGCCTGTAGATGCACACATAGTAACAAATATGGTTGTGAGGGTAGAATATGGACTATGCATAGTATATGGTTATTATAATTAGCTTTAAACTCCTATAAATCTTCCAATTTATATTTAAAATATTTAATGACTTCAAACAAGTCACATGCCATATTTTAATTTGATATTCTCTTGTAGGCACCTGTAGGTGCACATCAATGGATTGTGTATGTAGTGGAACTAGTTATCACAGTTACATACATCACTTTAGAGACTAATTTGATTTTTAATATTTTAATAATATGTTCAACCTATTAAAATATTTATTGCATCTCCATGAACATGTTTAGGACCTTCATACACCATGGATCAACTGACTATAAGCAAAGAACTGACTGGGTTATCTTTTCTTTGCTACAACATTCATGATGCTAGCTTGTGAGAATGAGATTGGAAGGAGAATTAATCAAAAAGACATTTTAAACATTAAATTTAACATATGACCCTCATTTAAAAACCATTATATGACCAAGGACCTTTGCACTTAGTGTAATATGCTTACAATTAACAATGGCAGTCTTAAACTACAACTTGAGATGTTTGATTCATCAAATCACCTCCAAATATGAAACCAAATATGTAAACCATGAGGTAAGTGATTTCAAATCATATGGAAATAATTTAACCAACTGGATTGTATGTGCAAGCTCAAACATAAGCAAAACCTACAAGGTATGGGGACTAGCTAGAAAAATGAGATAGTCAACTTCTTAAGAATGGGTCATAAATAAAAATCAATAAGTTCCTAAAATACCACCATTAAAATTAATTATACCAGGTTTACTATCCATCACCAAGATAATTTGACCAAAAACCTCTCCTGCTAGTTTTGCAATAAGGAAACCTATTGACCTGTTTTGCATGTCTAGTGGGGTGATGAAGGAGTAAAATGGTTTTCAGCAATTTTTTATGCTTCAAAAGTAGATAAAACATGAAAATTAATTATGAAAGTTCGTCATTTATTACATAATATTTTCCCATGTGTCATTCTCATCTATAGGTTGTATAACTACCAAATCCTCCTTCTTTTCACTTGTTTTCTTGATTTTTCAATTAGCACTAATAATGAAATATAGGATCTGATATATTAGACATTGAAAGGAATTTTATAATACTTTAACACCTTGGTAATCCTTACCACCTTCATAAATGACTATAAAAAGACCCCTAACAGACATAAAATGACTTAAGACTAGATTAAACTATGACCAAGGCTAATGACATACCAAATGAAATCAAAAGGACCATGGCATAGCCAATAACATCATCATATATCCTTATAGTGAGTTTTTTACTATAGTGTGTTGATCTATTTTAATTTATGGCTAAAATAATTAACATACTTAGGGATTTCCTAGGGGTGGTATACTTGTTATGCTAAGACCAGTAGCCTAATCCTATCCATTACGCCATGGAGTCACACATACACTAGTTTTACACTCAATTTTCCTTTTAAACAACACCAAATAATAAAATACATATACAAAATAAGACATATCAAAGGAAACAAATATGTGGTTTAAAGAACACTTATGGAACACAACACGCACATTTAAACAAAGACACATACCTAACCTAATATTTACAAAACCTCACTCTTGAGTTGTAAAACATCTTACCATACTTCAACTAGGGTCAAATATGGTTCCTATTTCATCTTTTTCAATGTATGAAGGCAATATATCATGTGAATCATGATCATCATCAATCACTTGTATATGTAGATGATCAAGAAGCCTACCATCTTTGGATATGCTCATGTCTATATGTGGACTATTCAGAGCCTTCATAGATCCTTTCTATTGATCTCTAAGGGTCTTGATTGGGTTTATAATTATCTTGATCTTTGTCATATCTAATCTACATTCTTGAAACTACATATTAGAATGTATGATAGTTTCTTCAACTTTGCTCTCCCCTTGGGTAGACTATATTTGATGTATATGGTTATCATGCTCCTCTTCTTTAATCTCCAACACCTATACAAATGATTCTACCTTAGATGGGATCTTGTTTTTTCTTCAAGCGCAATCAAATTTATCATGGAATCATGAGATTATTCTATAACTTTAGGTTATTTAACAATATTATGACATTCACTTTCATTTTTAGCAAGTTATTTAACAACCTAATCATTGAAATCATTAACAAACTTAACATCAAATGTGCAATCTTTGGAAGGAAAAGGAATCTTAACCAACTATTCAAATTTGTGAAATTTGGCATTGATCTTTTACCATAAGTTATCCTCCTCTTCTTCATGAGTGTCATCATTAATGGCAGCTTCATCAATAATAGGCATAAATATATCATTCTTCCCACTATGGTGATCAATTAGGTTATTTAATATATCACCATCATATACATGGATTGATTCGTTACTCTTAGTAGCTTGTGAGAAATAATTCTTAACACTTACCTCAACTTGCCCAAATGGTTTTTCATGGATGATATAGGTGCCAAGGTCAATTTTCTCAAAGTATGCATAAGGATCATGCTCATAATCATCTACGCCATAAAAATATAGAAATGAATCAGCTATAATTTCAAGCTTTGAATAATAACAATCATCCACATTAGAATCTTCCTTATCATTGATAACATAATTCAAGTTAGAGCTTGCTTGAACATAGGGATCAATGTGAAACCTATGCAAGTGGTTGAGTTCTTAAGGTCACCTTTATTCTATATCTAGTCTTAAAGGCCAATAAGGACTAGTTAGCTAAGAGGTAGCCACCTATCTTGGATATATAATCTCTTAAAAGGTAGATTTTAAAAATGAACATGCAAGTCCACAATAGTAATGTCTTTAAGGATGGGAAAACTAGGGAAGTCATGAAGGAAAACCTTCAAATTTTTTATCAAACCTATTATCTTAGTAGATGTACCATCTAACTAAATCACTCCTTGGCTATGTGGTTCATACTCTAGGATAATCTTATCAGCTACAACTTTAGGCATGATTGATGTAGAGACTCCACTATCAAATATGTAATTATGGATTAGTTTATCACCCATAATGAGAGTGAGATAAAATGGTGAAGGATTTTTAGCTTTGGTAAATGGTTCCATAATGTTATTATTAGTATTGGTAAGAGTAACATGATCATGACTTTGACTTGGATATGAAATACTAGTAGGGATAGTGGATAACTACTTTTTCAAGAGCTCTTATTGGCTAGACATATGAAGGACATTCAAAAGGGAATTGATGACATGGGATTATTTAATGAATCGATTATGTATATAGAAGTGCTTACCTTCTCTTAAGTCCTTTTAGGTAAAGAATTTATTATAACTTGAGTAATTGAGGCACCTTGATCAAACCTTAACACATTTTTATTTGGAGGAGGTGCAAGAGTATTTGGAACTATCATGTTTATAGCCATGCCTTACTACTTTCTAGGAGGACTAGATGAATTGTTAGGAACATTATTATCACCTGATAAATCTTTCCTCTTAGATCTTGTATTATCTTAAACATAATTTCCTTGGTTAAGCACATAAGTAACCTCCACTAAGAAGTTCTTGAATCTTTCTCCTTGAGGCTACCAACCTTCACTTGCTTGTATCATGACTTCATCTTCAACTAATAGTAGAGGAGTGAGTCTTCCTTGAACAACTAGAGCTTTCTCTCCACCCTCATTGACATCCATGAATTGGTCTTATTACAAATATTCAATTTATAACAAGTTTATATGTATTTGTACCATCTCTCTTGTGTTGGTGGTGGAAGTAGGATTGTGTAAATCAACAAGATTGTTAAAATTAGGCTACCCTTGACCTCTTCCTCTCCCATCTTATTGACCATATTATTTTTGATAGGGATAGGTATTTTTGTTATAACCTAGTTCCATATTTTCTTGCCTAATTCTATCTTTTAACATTTGAATTTTTTCATCTTTATCCATGACATCATCTACCTTCTTAGGATCACTCCTAGGCTTAGCATTTACTTTAGGAACTTATGAAATGTTTGGAGCAGTAGTTGAAACATTTGTTATCATAGGCATAGACAATTTAGGAGGTATCTTTTCGATTTAAATGAGGCCATTCTAATCTCTAATGGAAAATTCATATGCTTTGGAAAGAGTGAAACCATATATGAATTAAATCATAATGACAATATCAGTACCAATGGCTCTCAAGTATTTAGGGTACACAAATCTAGTAGGTGGTCTCATGGGAGGAGGAAATCTATGCCAAATCTTTTTAAACCTCTCATTAAAGTATTGAATTATTTATTTGGGGGATTTTTATATTATATTAAATTTATGTGTGGGTGAAGAGTGGTCACTTTCATCTTCAAACCTTGAAGTTAACAATACTCTAAAATCATCCCATGTTGTGATGCATGCATTGGGAAAAGTCCTATACTAGTAAATTTATTTCCCTATAAGGGATATCGAAATGAGTATAATGGAAATATTTTCCTTAGTGACATTGTGAATTTTTTTTTTTTTTTTGATATATCCCTGATGTGTTCACTAGGTGTGACATGACTTTCACCATTGAATGTGGGCACACTCTTTGAAGCATTAGGGGGGATGGCATAAATTGCATCAAGATGGATTAGATTTTGAGTATTAAAGGAACGGAAGGAATGTTTCTTATCCATGATTTATTCAAGTCATTCACTTTCTTGGCTAGTAAAATCCTCTTACTCTTTAAAGTGTAGAATAAGCCGAGGGTATGGAACTTCAAGAGGAAGTTCAGGCTAAATACATGGATTGATAGGATTGAAAAATCTACTAGAAGATGACCTAGTAAGGACCATGAAGTATCAAATCAAATTGATGATAAAAAAATGGTATACAATCATATTTTACCTTGAATAGAGTCTCTAAATGTTGAGTAGCACACCAATATGTAGCTGATGTTGTCAAGAACAACACTCACCTTGACAAGTTGTTTTTAGGACAATGGGTCCCACCATTCATTCCATAGATATTGTCACCAAATATTTCACCATAGAGGAGATTCTCCAATCCTAATTTAAAAATTTTGAAACATTGAAATACTTATAGTTATGTGGGTTTACCTATGTTATAAGTATACCTCTAGGATAAAGGGCTAATTCCCTTAATTTATCCTGAAGTCATTATCACCTATACTACCAATTACATATGGCAAAAGAGATAAAAGTATACATGAAATAAAGATACTCTAAGGAGTTATATACCATGAATATATCCACTATGGTATAATACTTATTTCAATAAGAGACAAGACCTACAAACTAGATTCCAAGTCCTAAAATGTTCTAACATAAGTGTTTCAATATAAAGGCTATATGCATGAGACAAATCAAGGTAATTAGACCAAAGATTATATTTATGTATCTAAAATACACTTTTATACTTGAAAATATACTAACACACTAGATAAACTCTATATGACCTATTAGAATCATAATTCTTGCATAAACATGAAATGATAAAGAGAAGCAAGGATATAAATTATAACTAAACCTCACCATTAATCAATTCACACACTTAGATAAAATCTCCATATAATAAAAACCAAATAACATTTATTGTTTAAATTCAAAGTACAACATCAAACTAGTAGGGATTCACTATACATTGTGTGGTATTTCTAAATAAGAGCCAAAATGGCTACTACCTATAGAATTTGGGAGAGGAGAGAGGATAATGTAGTTCAAGAGTTACTAAACAACTTGCCAAGATGAGAAAAGGAATTAAATATACAATATAAGTGAATATGGAGTGGACCATACAATGTATACTTAGACAAATGTCCCTTAAGCATGGAACTCTTAAAATGTGGAATAAGATTCTTCAACTTTCTCCTTCAAAATAACCTTCATCATTTTTCCTTCTTTGCATGCTCCAGAGTAGAGTAGGTATATATGAGATGATTTAAATATGAATGGGGGTAAAAAATCCCAAAAATTCATTTTTTGTGTACCTAATCACTGACATTCTTCTGGATAAGAGTTATAACTATCTTTAGTTATAATCACCCTCCTTTCACTCACCTTTCACACTTGGCACCAAATAGGTATTAAATTTTCCAATCCAATCCATAATTAAGGTGATGTGACACCTATAAATATTCCTTATTCCTTTAGATCCATTAGGAAGACCTTAAAATTCTTCCCAATTGGAGTTTTCATCTTTTCACTTGGTGATCACTCCTTGTTCACTATGCTAATTTGGACTAGTTGAGATGAATGTTTTAGCAGAGGCACCTATGAGCGTTTTTGAAGCAAAAAATGAGTATTATAGGTTATATTAGGCCACATCCTAACTCCCAAAGTGATTTGGATATTTTGAAACCCTTATGTACATACATAATACATAAATCTACCAAGAAAATCCATTTTACACCCTATTTGTAAAAGTGGGGTAGAAGAAAATATGATGGGAAAGAGACTTGGAGAATACTATAAAATATCCAATCATATCCATAGTCATTATAACCCTCCTAGATGCCTCTCCTTCTTCATCTTCCCAATCAGATCCTTAGCAGGGGTTTTAGAGGGTTTTAGTTAGTTTTAGCCTCTGAGGATTATTCATAAAGTTGTGATGTTGAAACTCTAAAAAAATTTGAATAAAATATTTTTTTGGACCATATTCAACACGTATTGTCTCCTATAGCTCCCATTCTTTGTTTCTATACATTTACAAGCTTCCAAACTTGCCTTTTCAAGCTTTTTTCTTCATTTTATATACCCTGTTATAACTTTAAGCCAAGAAATGGATTATCTATGGAATATTATACAAATTAAAGGTTTTAACACACTTAAAATCTCCCTATGTCCATTTTCAATGATATCCAATGGTCACTTAGTGTTAAAAATGAGATTTGGACCCTTTTAAGCACTACGCCTAGTTAAGACCTAATAGGATTATCTACATACATGTGGGTTTAGGCCACCCTATTTGGTTTATAAATGTTGTGAGGATTTATTCATGTTCATATATGTGTAACATAACTCACCATACCATTATTCAAGGTTTATATTTCCATCAACTCAACTTTCTATCCTTTATATGTTAAACCTACATGATATAACCTTCTAGGAGGGTCCTATATCTGAGATAGAATAGAGGGTATCTCCCCTACCTCTTCAATCATTAAAAAATTATTAGGTTATATAGACTATTTTTATGAATTTTTAGGGTCTTTTCACATCATTACCACCTCTAAATGTCTCAAAACATATGATAGGCCTTTAAAATGTTGACTGTGTGCAAGATTCTGAGTATAGATTGTAGGTTATTATGTAAGGATTTATCCATAATATATTTCCATGCCTTGGTAATTTATTGTGATTTAAATAACTCTAAATAAACTCTTAAACATTATATTTATCATTCCTCTCTCCTAACTCTTCAAGATATACCTCATACTTGACAGTCCTAATTGGCAAGTTAATTATACATTATGTTCTTTGTCAAAAAGTAGGTTCTTGTAGGTGGTACCTACATGGTTAGGTATTTTCTACAATGTTATACATTTTATTTAAGTCTTCCAATTCCATTTAACATTAATCTATACCTACCATAATCACACACTTACTATGCCAACCTCAAGACAATCATGCCTTAGTACATTATCATCTACAATCAAGCTATAGATGGTCATTTCAATGGAAAAAGACACCTATAAGTTAAATTTAACTATTATAAGTTGGGATATAATTCATGTGATTAATTAAAGGTCTTATAACCAAATCTTAATGGTAAATACTTATGTTTGTAGGCCTATAATCACTAAAATTTATGCCATGAACCTATAGGTACCTATAGTCAATCTATAGATGACCACTCTAAGGGCAAGGCACACATGTAGATGAATATATAGGTCAGTATCTTACAATTAAACTCTTCTCCAAGTCTCTTGAATCATTAGTGTGTCCCTCACTTAAATTGAATCAATAATCATGTTGGTATTCTCTTATACTTCCCCCTAAGAATCTAAAGTTACTTGAAAGTTTAATATCCTATAGAAAACATTAAAAAGGTGTAGTGTAAGAATTATAGTATTGGAAGCTCTCTCTACATCAACTATTTGGATCAAACACCCACTTTCCATGTTCAAGGTGTCACCCCTAAATAAGGGATAAAATACGTAACCATCCAAAGTAATCTAGGTTCCATGTTTTCTCATAATATAGCATCATTGAAATTTGACCATGCCCTATTTTCAATTTTTTAATGAAACCTATCCTAAAGCTTATATTTCCTAACTTGAAGTCACTTATTAAGTCTGTCTACCAATATATGGCCTCGATCATTATTTTGATGGTATCTCTAAATTTATATGACCTTAATGAAGGAATCAAACATGTTCACACTACTCCATGAAACATTATTAGGCCTCTGTGGGATCTTGTAGATGCATACATAATAGCAGACAAGATAGTGAGGGTAGAATATGGATGGTGCATAGTATGGTTATTCCAACCAGTTCTAATCTCCTATCAATCTTCAAATTGATATTTAAATATTTAAAGACTTCAATCAAGTCACATGCCCTATTTCAATGAGATATTCCCCCGTAGGCTCTTGTAGGTATGCACATCAATGAACTATGTATGGATTTTAATTAGTTATCATAGTTACATACATCACTTGAGAGATTGGTTTAATTTTTAATACTGTAATAATATGTTAAACCTCTTAAAATATTTATGAAATCTCCATTAACATGTTCATGACCTTCATACACCATGGCTCAGTTGGCTGTAAGTAGAGAACTAACTATGTTATCTTTTCTTGGCTATAATACTCATGATGTTAGCTTTTGAGAATGATATTAGATGGTGAAGGAATAAAAGATACATTGGAGACATGAAATATAATATATCACCCTCTTTTAAAAATCATTATATGAACAAAGACCTCTGCAACTAGTAATGGTGGTCTTAAACTAGAACTTGAGATGTTTGATTCATCAAATCACTTACAAACATTAAAAAAATATGAAAATGATGAGGAAAGGAATTCCACATATTATTAAATAAATTTCACCAACTGGATTATATGGACAAGATAAAATAGAAGCAAAAGTTGTAGGGTATGGGGATTAGTAAGAAAAATGAGATAGTCAACTCTTTAAGAATGGTTTATAAATAATAGCCAGCCATTCTCTAAAATCCTTACATGAAAATGAATTATAAAAATCCTATTATCTACCACCAAGATAATTTGACCTAAAACCTCTCTTGTTGGCCATACCATCAGAAGACCTATTGACTAGTTTTGTATGCTTAGTGGAGTGATGAAGGAACAAAATGATTTTCAACCATTTTTGATACATCCAAAGTAGATAAAATGTGTAATTTAAGTCAAGGAAGTTTAATATTCATTTAATAATCTTATTCCACATGCATTCTCTTCTATAGACTATAAAACTACCAAAACCTCCTTCTTTTCACTTATTTTCTTGATTTTAGTTAGGAACCTACAAGTTCTTAGTTATCACTAACAATGAATAACATGATATAACATATTATACATTTAAATTATATTTGGAACACTTTAACATCTTGGGAAACCATAACACCTTCATAAATGACTCTAAAATAACCCTTGAGTGACATAGAATGACTTGGGACTAGATTAAACTATGACCAAGCCTAATGACATACCAACTGACATCAAAATGATCATGAAACACCATATAAAATCATAATATATTGAAGCTTAAATCATAACATCAAAATCTATAGCAACCTCATACACTCACTCTTCTTTAGAGATTTGATAGAGCATATTTGAAGCTTCTTATAGATATTAATAGATTGACTAAGGATATTTGTAGAATATGCATATCTACACACACAAATATTTAGAGCTAATATTTTAATCATTTTCAAGGCCATCAACACCTCAAGTCCAAACTCAAACCACCTCTCTCATGCTCAAATACTGTCAATTATTCTTCAAAGCATTCTCATCTTCGTATCTCATTCAAATAGTCTTTAGAACCACTTACATATATCTTTAGGGCATATATTTTCTTTTTCAAATCTCACTCATTTTATCATGCTACCTACACATACCTTCTCACAAGGTTTATACAATGTTTTGTAAGATAATAGACACTTTACATACTAACATGTACTCACTCATACTAACATAATAACTCATCATGCATATACCTCAAAGCTTACTTGATCATGCACCTTCATAAGAACTATTAACATCATACTTTGAAATTAATGGCATTAGATTGACATTAATGACAATACTTATTCCAACAACTCAATAATAAAATATAATACTCAAAAATCTCCCCCTTAGTTAGTGATAATGTTTAATAGGAGGCCCCCTATGGGCCATACCACATCATCCAAAATCCACCTCATCCTCTACATCATCACCTGCATCACCTATCACATCACCAGTTAATAGTAAATCCATGAATAGTGCTTGCAAGAATAGTGACTTAGTGAATAGTGTCCCTATGAATAGTGATGGAGAAACATTGGAATGACTAATTCTTCACACAACATAAAATTAATTGCGAATGGGATATTAAAATTCCTCCATTCCCAAAATGGCTTGTCCATAAACAATCACAAACCAATATGGTCAAAAGTCATTATACCAAGGTGTTGCATCTAGCTATAGGGACCATACAATATAGAACCTATGCTTGTCAAGTGATCCAACATTTTCCAAAGAGAACTAAAAGAAACATTATCCCTAACCTCCAAAACATCCTCATGTAGCTCATGTAATTTGATCATCCTTGTGAAAAATATATTAACCCCATGAGAAAAAATGTCAACTAAATGTGCATGACTCAAAAAACATGAATGAAGACCTTTAGAGGATTCCCAATGCATGGTATGACTACACACCCTTGACTTGTGTTAAGCAATGGAAATCTTATTGTATGATCCCCTTGGCTATGAATGTTATAAGGATCCTAAACAAATCTCAATATCTTCCCACCATGTGTCTTTTGGACCACTCTAATATACATCTGAACTTTCACAAGTTATCATTCATAACATATTCAACAAAAATGATTGTAAATTTATCATCATATTTCCTGTACTCCTATCTAAACATATCTCTTGGTTCCCATATTATGATGTGTGATCTACTTTGAACTAGAACATCTATGTGTTCCAACTTTAGAATCCTTTTATCATTCACCATCTTTCCCTTAAGCCCAACTAACGTCAATTTGGATTATTTTCTTATTCCTTTGCAGGGCATAGTGGAATCATGAGTAGCAATGTTCTTGAAATCAGAAATTCTATCTTCTAAATATTTCAACACACCATTTAGAAACCACATTATTATGCATTGACAAGTTTGAGCCAAAGGATCTAAAATCACTCTTTTACCCTCTTTATAATGATCATAAAAGTAAAATATATTGGCTCTATCATTCCCATATCTTGATATATATATATATATATATATATATATATATATATATATATATATTTGTGAGAGTGCTTACGAAACACATAATACATACTGGATTGGATGATGACCTATGTATTGTTGAGTCTCAATGGTGTAACCAAAAATTCAAAGTATCTCCATTGGCCCCAAAAAATAGTCTCTTGAATATCTTATATTCTCATCCCTGTCTAATGATACCCAGACTTCAATTCTTTCCTTGAACAATACACATCTCTATGTAGCTTGCCAATAAACTCCTTTATGCACCTATTGGTATGGAGGTATGGAGTGATAATGAGAGACATAGATCCTTATCCCTCTATCATGATGATTCTACTATCTAGTGGTAACCCTAAAGGCAAGTCATTAAACACCACACAATACTTGTTAATAATTTTACCAATATGATAAGTACATTCCTTACAAAGCATCAATAAACCATTTTTTTCCAAAATAACTTGTCCATTGAGAGAAGACAGCTCCATTATTGTAACCATTTATGGTGATCCATGGGAAACCCTCTAAGCATCTCATATTTTATTTAAGATTTAAACTTGAGCTCCATGGAATTTTGTAAGAAACATCCATTTAATTACAACCATTTTATAATAAAAATTATGTTAGTTTATCCTAATCACACAACAATGGAATCATCACATACCTCCTGATCCATTTTAAACTTTAGAAACATGTGTATCAAATAAGAACCTAAATCCCATACCTTTAAACATACCTGAATCTTTTCCTTCTTGATTCTTGGAAAACTAAAGCCATTTTGTGGTATCACATCCTTCTTAAATACTCTTTCATACATCCAAGAATTTTTGGAGATTAAAATATCATCAACATGAATGAAAGAAAATTTATTACCTCCTATTTTTTGGATTGAAAAATCCTTCAACAAGTGATTAAAAAATATGTTTTCTTAGATTCCAACTCCAAAGTGAACACTCTCACAAAATGTGTACCATGCAAGCTCTATATTTTGTTTACTCCTTCTAAACTCATGTTATAGAAGTATTTTTATATATCTTATTTACCCAAAAGGATGACTAATGCCCTTGGCTTCATGATGTTATGAATTTGTGATGTCTTCTTCTTCATGAGTCCTTCATCTTGTTTGCAACTTCAAACCCAAAAAACCATAATGCACTTAGTCACAAAATATTGGACATCAAAAATACACTTAATTTTCTTACCCATATCCATCATCAAGCTTATTGTATGGACTACCTATATTTTCCCATCATTTATGATATTTTTTTAATTGTGTTACTTGTCTCCCACAACTAGTCTATAAACCTTGAGCATATATCCTTCACAATGTGGTTAGGAAACACAACAAACTCTAAGTGATTTCTCTTGTAATTCCCTTCTTTATAATACAAAATATGGAGAACTCAAGAGTAATTCCAATTCCTCTATCCACTTTTACTCTTAAGAAATTACCTAGATCCCATATGAAATAAAAATTTAGATATTACAACAAAGAATCCACATGCCCTATACTTTAAGTTCATCCTCATAAATTTGGCTGCAAATAGAAAGTTCATCCTCATACCTTTGGCTGAAAATAGAATGCTCATCCACATACCTTTGGTTGCAAATAGAATGCTCATGCCTTTGCTGAAAATAGGATGTTTATCTTTATTTATCACATTCCTTTGGATACAAATATAATTTGTTAAGATATCCTCAATACCTCCATTTTTGTGACTGACAATTTAAAACTTAGAGATGACCAAAACATTATCATTCAAATTTTTATCTTTATCCTCAACTTCACTAACTCTTTATTGGTATATGCATTCATTAGAAACCAACAAAACATTCTTTTCTAAATCAAGATCCTTACATTTGAATTTTTTAAGGTGTTTATTTTCTTGAGAGGATATCAACTTATCCCTCTTAGATCTATCCATCCATTCATCACACATTTTTTAGGTTTTCATTACATCCTCTATTCTACTTTACAAAAAAATTAATGGACCACTATTTGGAATCTTGATACATAGTGTAGGAATTGATGTATCTTCTTACAACTGAGGATCTTCATATTTGATAAGTGATTCCTCTTTATCCTTGCCTTCAATAAATGTTTCTTCACATATACACTCTCTATAAGTCACATAAAAATATTTAATTTACAAAGAGGTTTTACCTTCAACTTCTTTCTCTTTGATTTCTTCAGAATCCTTTTCTGATACCTTAACACTATCATCTTCTAAGGCATGGCACACCATTAGTTCCATCTTATCTTTTTTTTGCAAGAAACATTTATCCTCAAAATCTTCTATGGTAAATTCATCCAAGATTTTCTCTCTTTCATCTTCTTGTAAGATTATCTTCTCATCCTTGTGTTCACTTAGATGCACAACCTCTTGAGACTCTAGAATTTATTATTTATTACTTATACATTCAAAAAAGAAAGTGTTTTCAAGCAATGGTACATCAAAATAGAATGACAAGAATTTAGAAAATGATATTGAATTTTGCATTTTAATTGGAAAAGATTTATACTGAGAATGAATAGTATTAATATTTTCATTCAATGACTTCATATAATCTATTTCACCTTTGGTAAGAACCTTGGTTTCCAATTCATTATAATTGGCCAAGATTTTCAACTTAAAGATCTGTAAAAGAGTTAGTTCCCCAATGTAATGTTAGGATACATGGCTATAATACCACTGTAATATCTCAAAATTGGATATTATAAAAATAAACTTAAATATATGATTCAAAAATAAAAAAGGTGGAAATAGACTCACTCTCAACATGCATGGAAGAAGAAATTTCTCAAACTGTAATATGGAAAAATCAAAAAATATGGAAGTATACTTAGATTGAACAATATAGGGGAATAAAAACACCAACTAATATATTATAATATTATGGAGATAAATAAAATATTAAATACACACACATATTGAACAACTAAACAAACCAAACTCAAACGAGATCTTCTTATAGCTCTATTGTGATATTTGAATCAGATCACCCTAATGAACCATAAGGTTTTCATCCTTTAATGATGTGAAGTTTCAGATGGAAATAATAAATGGGCACTTGACTAGTTGTATGGGTCATCTGCAACCAAATATTCCTCCACCACACCTTCAAGGTTATTCAAAACATTGAAGAAACCAATACCAGTTCAAAGAACATGATACAAAAAGCAGAAATACAAATAAATTATGCTAATAATCAACTCACTTGGATCAATTAAATGAAAAAATTAATTGATTTACATTACACCCCATGTGCATAAAATGTGTTCATGACACCTTTGTATCTATATCCTAGGAATTTTATTTGTTATTGTTAGTTGTTTACATGAAATAAAAAAAAGGAATTTCCTATTAGCTAGTTAGTGTTTAATGATAAGTTATAGAATTACTATCATAACAACATATCAGAAAACTAATTCACTCAACAAGAAAACTTAGGACAAAGGAGGACTATCAAGGATTAAATTAATCAATTCTGAAATTTATATTTATACAGCGAATTCACTGAACAAGAAAACTTGGGACAAAGGACTATCAAGGATTAAATTAATCAATTCTGAAATTTATATTTATGAATGGATGACATCAACAAATATAAATTGAATGACATGTTCTTCAATGGTCTTAAGGATAACATTCAACTTGATGTTTACATATTTAATCCATGTTTAGTAACTAAATCCATAACATTAGTGTGCAAGGTTAAGGAGAGATATGTAGTCACTTTAAGAGTTTTCACTAATTGTTATAAAAAATATTCCATAGGATAATCATTTTATTATCCTACAATATTGACCAGTCAATAAATTGAGTAGAGATGTACAAAAGGGTTGTGTTTAAGCTCTAATAGAAAATGGAGGAAATGACATAAATTGATAACAAGTTATTATACATTAAAGGATTCAATTAAGAGGAATATGTTGATGCAAACTTAGTTAAATGTTAAAAAGATACAAAGGAATAATACAAATGTTTCCACCCTAATATATCCTATCATGCCCTTTTAGGTATTAACACTCCTAAAACCTAAAACGAACAAGTTTTTTTGGGGAATCGCTAACAAAGTACACAACAAAATTTTGTGCATATCCTAATACACAATCTTACTATGCATGATGCAATCATCATATATATTCACAATAGGATTAGATAAACCATAAATAGATTGGGTCAATTTGATACTTAAGCAAGGACGATCATCACTAGAGTATTCCATAGAGAAATGGGTTGCCCTAGGGATAATACATTGTTTAAGGGGTATTAGTGTGTAGGTCCATGATAATAACCTTAGAATATTTATAAGGCACTTGGTTTCCCCATAATACCACCTAGGGATCCTTATCTTGATATAAGCATCTAATAACCCTATATGGTTATGACTTGGTAACTCATGAGGTAAGAATATTTGATCAAGACCTTGGGTATCTGTAAACAAAGTCAATGACCTAGGTGAAGAATCAAGCATAATAACAAGTCCTCTTATTAGACTTTATTAAATATATAAATCTAATAAAAAGGATGTACCATAATAGGTGTGATGGGTCCTAAAAGGAGAACTAGGATACCATCATACCAAAATTTACTTATGCAAAGCTTACACATTTTAAGATCAAGAAGTGGCCAATATTAAACAACTACTAAGGTGATACATCAAAAACTTAGAGAACATACAACCATTATCATCATACCAATGAAGAGCATTTTAGGTTCTACCCCCATCAAATTCTAGAACCACGATCCATAATCTTAGGGGTGATTTCACCCATGTTCCATCACTTGGTGAATACTACCATATCAAAAATGTATTCAACATATATAGATGATTATCATAGGGATTTTATAACCATATTTCTCCTTCCAATCATTAAATATTTAATTTTCACCAAGTAATAATGCACATGTTGGAATGAACTTGATGTCTTTAACCATCCCGTTACACAAACAAGGACTCATCCATTTAGAATTATTACCTGATATAATATAATCACCAAATATTATAATGAACCATCATTAATAGTGCTACTAAGTTGGGATTTTTTAAATATATCCCTGACCTTAAGGTCTTTGCACTAATGGTTTATTTCAACTCCTTAGATTAAGAAAAAATTAATGATTTAGTTAATAAGAATAAAGACTTATTAAAATTACTAATATAGCCATTAGGCCAATTGTAATGTCATGAATCTAGGATAGCTATGTATTTTATTTATAAATAGATAGCCACCACATCACATATTATTTGTACATGGTCAACCATGCATTCTAAGAGTAAATTGATAAAACACAAACACATTGAGCTTTGAGACTTCAACCCATAATTCATGTTAATAGCCATTAAATCATGGATGAAATCATATAGTTAGTATAATGATTGATTCATTAATTTTCTAATTGACTAAAGATTTCATGCTTACACTACTAAAATAAAATACATTTGAGTTATCATCTGATATTAACAAAGGTAGTATCATGTAACAAGGACATCCATAAACTTGATCCATAAATCAATATGGAAATATGGAAGACTCAAATATCATCGTGATTACAAGTTTCTCACAAGGCGATAACATAGTGTGTTTATATTATATATTTCAAACACTTACTAGAATGGTGTGGCCCATCGAGAAACATGTATATATGTAAACCAAAACTCTACACTTAATTACCTAAGCAATAAGTGTATGGAAATTACGTCGATAATATATAAATGATTTAACTCTCAACATCTCATTCCTATGACCAATACAAAGGAGAACAACATAATCATCTAAAACTACATAATTTAATATCTAAAAGATAGCTAAATATTGTTAACACATCTATATAATTCTATCCATATCTAATATAACCTTTTTTTTTAGTTAACTAGGACACCCTTCCTGAAAAACAAGGGTGTTTCCAATAAACTTGAATTCAACCATGCTCATAGGTGGGATCAATCTAATATTTAGTTGTAATATAACATCATCAATCCTTAATATAAGGATGCCATTTATAATTCAAAAGGAAATATTGAAGAATATGAAAATTATTTCATAGAAAAGACTACACCATCGAGTCTTAATATCACAATAAGAAGGTGGATACGATATCTCAAACAAGCCTCAAAAGTTTATGATTTTATCATATATATATAATCCAGAGGTTGTATGGATAAGTAAGCTATTGTGATAGAAAATAAGTAAAATTTTAAAATAAGGTAGCCTCTAAAAATTATATCAACTACACTAATTAATTCATTAAAATAAAATCAACTAAAAAATTTATTATCCTGAAACCCATCACGGTTAACAATGGTGATCAAATCACTTTAGAAAGTGATATAGGAAAGCAAGTAATTGAATTCACAAAATAGGAGCCAACATATACAAATATCCTTGCACTAAAAAAGGTGAAAATAATTGTGTCAGCATGAAGTTGGAAATGTGACTTTCCTCCCTCATGAATATTTTATGATTTAAATTTTATTTTAATAATACAAGTTCAACAAAAGGGCAAACAATCAATGAACTTCATTCCAAATTAACTAGTTTTGGACAGCCCATAATATGTAGTATTATACTATCTTTTCATAATATTAATCATCAATACATGATAATGTAAAATCTCAAAACAATAAGGATAATGTATACCTAAGTAACTCATGTAATATAGGATCAACAATGCACATAACAATAATAGAAATGACTAAAACAACCAAGAGATCTCTAATTCTCATATAATCATAAATAGTTTGTTAATTTCAAACAATTCATTTGCCCTCAAATAATTGAAACCACCCAAGGTAAAATAACATAGTTAAAAGTATATGGCAATTAATTACCTCTTGCTTAACTTAAAAATTTTATGCATTTCTAGCCACCACTAAAGGAAAGGTAATGTCAAAGGTAAGACATGTGAGAAAGATAAATATCAATGGTACCACTTGTCACCACAAGAATAACCTCTCACAATGATCCTTACTCAAAATTGAATATGAATCTAAGAATTATTAATAAGAATACAAAAAATTCAACTTTAAATTTTCCTCACATAATCAATTGTGTTTTAATATGTATACGCACAAAAACTAAGTAGTTTTACAATATTTTTGCTCTTTTACTTCTTGTGTACCAAAAAATGCAATCCATAATCACTGCAAGATCAACAAGTACCACCTCTTGTAGGCAAGCATTATGGAATGAAAACACATAATCAAACTACATAGGCATAATAGGTTAATCAACCCAAAGATCAATTCCTAGAGTTAAGATTTTATAGTTTGTTAATTAATGCCAAATATTTGTCAGACAAGAAGTAATCTTAGCTCAACAAATAAATCATAGATATTACTATTTTTTCTACAAGTGGCAGCCTATGTCAATATAACTACAATATCAACCTGAAGAGTTTTGTAATGAAAACTCATAGATTTTTAAAAACTACAACCAATGTTTTATCAAACATTTAAAATGAATCAAATAAAAGATATACATATTGCATTGAAATAATAAAAATGCCATTGTATTTCAATTAATGGTTATACAAAGGTGGCAATGGGTGTTTTATGACATCCGCCACTCCTTAAAGGGTATTCTTCCTAGTGACTAAATAACAATCATGAAACATGTTATACTAAAAAGAGACTTTATCACCCTTTTCATAATAGGTTTACACATTACAAGAATCAATAGAAAACTCAAGGACTAAATAACCATATTGATAACTTTATCAATTATTATCTAAATAGAAGTCATGCCTACTACATAATTACATAGCCCATCATCCAAACAAGGATATTGTCTTATAATTTAACTTCTTAGCATAACAGGTAGATTCATCTACTCACATCATGATCATATGCAACTTTACCTAGCTGATATTCCACATGCTTCCCCTAAGACATCCATGCCCTTAATTTAACCAAGATATAAAATCATCCTTTCAATTTGGTTTCCTTTAAGAGGGCCAAGGTGAGAAAAATGAGGTCTTGCACATACCTTTTCTAGCCATAAAATTCTGAAACATTCAAGCTTAGCTAAACATAATTTTTTTGATTTTGTGACTCACAAGGCTATTGTCTCACTCAATAAATATTTAACACTTATAGGAATAAGTTTTTCTATCTTATTCTTACCCTTAAATTGGCAAGCTTATCAATGAATTATTATTTTAATGTAGTACTACTAAATTTGGCATGATTTCCAATTACCTATGTAGCTATAAAATTAATTATTTCATGGAAAATTATGCATTATAGGTTTTAGTTATAAAAAAAACATAGACATTTAACAATAAAAAAGTTTTAATTAATCTTAAAACCATAATTTCATAGTTGTTATTTCATAAAATATAGAAATATTTAAGAATTTTTCATCTTAGTCATGAACTCAAGATCAAAGTTTTAATAGAAAACTAGTTTTCAACAAAACCTTCCCTCTCATTATGAGGAAATATTAACACATAAATTTACAAATTCATACCATCAGTTAACCAAAAAGTAATCCAACCAATTTTTGATAAATTCTCGGATATAAGAGGATGTCTTCCATGACATTTTAAGTTATATAACTATACTCATATCTTATATTATTTTTACAAAATACAAAATAATGCCACAAGTATACATGTACATGGTATTACCATAACTTAAAGTATGCTTCATACAACTTATTTCATTCATTCTAAAATGAAAATCAACAACATTAACCATAATATGTTGGTACCCATAATATGTGTTGTGCATGTATACCTTCTTAGTAATATTCATCACATAATGTCAACAAAAATATAGATCCATCAATCCATGTTTACTTTTATTTCATCATTCATCATTTGTGGTTTAGTGCATCATCTTATACCAACCACCCTAAACATTGGAGAAGTCATTCCTAGTATTCACATGCAACCCAAACATTTTTAGTATATTCTTTGTAAATTGTGTGCTCACATGATGGTTATAGGGATTACAATCTCACTATCTTACTGCACTTACCTCTTGGCATGATTACAAAGTTTATAAAATTCAAAAATATTCTTGATTAGGACATTACATTGCTCCTCTTGAGCATAAAATCATCATGTATTCTGTCTATGTTTAAACAATCAAAAATATATATTTAAAAATATAATAATTCGAGGCATATACAAATAATATCTTATACATATAATGGTTGTACTTACCAGTCAACACATGCATTAAGTCATAACATTCCTTCTAGAATGTTTTTTAGGTAATTCAACCATTACCTCATTCATATCATGCTTGAATTTATGAGTCAATATGTTGTTATATTTTAGCATGCTTAGTCTTGTTTGTTTTAAATAAAATTCCAATTTTCAAGACCAATTATTTATTTATTAGATTACATTAATAAAATTCACAAGGTTGTTTTTGAAACAACCTCAAAGAAGTGGTTAAAGGAATGCTCTATCCAAGAAGTGACCATTATACATGAATATCCCACAACCATCTTGAGGTGCTTATGGTGCACAACCTAAATGAATCATGTAGCTACTTTATCCAAAGGGGAGAAGTGGGTTTTCATCTTATGTCAAATTCCACTCCCTAGCTTGTACCTAGTCTAATCATAATGTATATAGTGTTCTCTTCACATTAAGCCTCATACATGCACCAAATTTCTATGATAGAGTAGTGATGCAGGATCACACTAAACAATACATTCATTATACCTTGATAGATTTCATTTGATAGATGTTGACTCCAAAAGAAAAACTACATCATAAGGTGGTTCATGATCACATCACATCAAATCATATACATTTAACAATACTAATATTTAGGGGATAATTATGGAGGTTCACAAGATAATTACAATGACACAAAATAGAGAAGTTATAATTTTAAATGATTTAATATAATCAAAAAAATGTAGAATGTTTACACAACATACAACAATTTACATGTACTAAAGGAAATGCAATACTATGTCACACATGTAAATCCAAAGGTTTGGTAAATTATGCCAAGGTATTTTCACATCACACCACTTAAACACATTGATAAGTGAAGCACAAGGATCCATGGTCCTCATTAGTCTACCTAATTTCCAAATGTCATCCAAGATGACATAAAATATTCAACATATAACATCATGGTCAGTTTTAGGGATCTCAAGTTAATCAATACCTTCTTTCAAGGAAAGGTGTGTTACAACATAGCCCATTAATCTATATCCATGAGTCTTGGAAAGTTACAAACAAGGTTCTCACCTCATGGATTAAATGGCTCACATTACCCATTAATAATGAGATATCTTAAAAGACTCCTTACTTACCCAAGCAAGTCATATTCATCCACTAGGCCCATCAATATTAAGTTACATCCTTAGACCTCCCAAGAGTCTTGTAGCTCATCATCATAGGATATATCTCCTCGAAATCTATCATTGATCACCAAGAATGGTTTCTTGATTTCAACAACAAGCTTCTTATCACCGTTATTCCACTTGATTTATTTCAACAATTCAAATGTTGACTAATAATGCTTACATCAATGCAATATAATCTTAGGGAAAGGATGAAATTAGCCAAGGATCTAGGTGACTATCATATCATCATCATGGAGATTATAGTTTCCACAAGCATAAATATAAATTCAATAAAAAATATATCCTCATGGATGTAATATATATATATATGCATGATCATCATTACATCCTCATGGATTCCAATACTCAAACTAAAATAAATCTATCCTCATTGACGTAAAACATAACCAAGAACATTGGAGCCTCTTTATGGGATTGAAACATACCCATGATCAAATCACATCAACATGGAATCAAAATATATCCACACAATAGCTTCCAGCCCTTTAGAGTGACAAAACCATAAGGTCCTTCATTTAACTTAAAGGGCCAATCATTAGAAACAAATCAAACCTAAATTCATCTAAATCATATATTTTCAGCAAATTAGTATTATGATACATAATAATTATTCACTTCCAAATTATAATGGTTTTAATTCAGCCAATCATATCAAATTTTTCAACCTGAAACCCTACCTAGACTTAGATTATAAGTCCATTACTTAGAAAAAATAATGTTCCCCAAGCATTAGACATAATACTCAATAATTTCTTTTCTTTGTTGCAACCAATCAGGTATAGTAATACACAAGACAAGCAAGAACTTACAATTGCTTACCCTAGTTGTCAAAAAATTGCAGCAATATAAAACTCATAGTTTATCCACGATGAGTGCTAATAAAATGAGCAAAAGAATTAAATAACATCCCCTTGATGTTCTACCAAACCATAGAGGATCTAAGAATGACTTAAAATGTTATTTATGTTTGAAATCTCATCATGTCAAAAATAAATCAACCAAATTGACACACACACACACACACACACACACACACACACACACACAGAGAGAGAGAGAGAGAGAGAGAGAGAGAGAGAGAGAGAGAGAGAGAGAGAGAGAGAGAGAGAGAGAGAGAGAGAGAGAGAGAGAGAGAGAGAGAGAGAGTTATGAATAAACTAATTACACACATGCAAAAAATCAACATTACCTTTACCAAGGTATACTATTATGATTTCCATAAAATTAATTTAACTTGAAATAATCTTGGCCATCTATGAGAACCTTAAACCCTTGGAGACATTATTACTCCACTTATAATTCTAGTATTGAACTCTTTTCAACAAACTAAACCAAATATTTAGTTTATTAAACAATAAATTACAATAGTCTTACCTATGAGACTAGCAATGGTTATCACCACATTCATGCTTAATATCTCATCAAATGCTCAAGACATTCATCTAACCCATTGAAGTGCAAGCTTGATTAATTTATCGAATTATACTAGCTCTTTGTGCCCAATCTAGCCCTACAGGTTAGATTTAAATCCTTTCTCTTCCCTAGGTCATAATGTTCTAATCATCTACTGATGTTTTCCCATACAATCCATTAAAATATATCAAACACTATTTCCCTTTACTCTTAGAGCAAATCCTTTACCACTTATCTTCTATTGACCTAACCATATATTTCAATGGTCAACAAATGAGGCTTACTCAAACATAATGAAAATTCGGAAGGGTCAACCTAACCAAGGCAAAGGTAGAGAACAATGACCATCATAAAAAATCATACTTCCATCATCCCAATTTTATATAACATTAAATTAATAACATTAGCTATCACACCTTGTGGGTTGATATACTCATGTGTACATGCATTCATGAATCGGTTACATCAACAAATTTTACATCCATATAAGTAAGTGGTAGAAACCTTTTGAGTTCCTTAACACTCAGTAAACCACAAACAACACCCTTACTTACAGCCTAGGTCCATTTGCATAACCCTTCTCAAATTGGGTCAAATCTCTAGGAAACATTCTCAGGATTACTCAGCACATGTTCCTATTTCCAATCATGCCTTGAATGGATTATCAGGTTGTTACAACCCTAATGAGGACTTTTTCCTACTTTTCAGACCACTAAGCCTTTATATTGCTTAACATGAGCATCAATAAAACTGACTCTATCCTTGATTTGTGGATCATAGGATAACCTTTCAAACATATTACAATTTGTTAAATGTCACTTGGAGTAGCAACTGGCATGAACCAGACAATAAGTAAAACTTAATTCAATTGTAAAATGAATTAAAATTTATCTTGAATTATAGGGATTGAGAGAAAATAAACATTATTCTCAATAATACTCATAGCATAGGCTTTGATACTAGATGAAACAACCTAAAAACTTGATAATTTATAATATATTTCACAACAAAGGTACATGTAGAGCCACTACACAATCTTACCATGAATTATGTAGTCATCATGACTCTACACAAAATGAGTAGATAACCCATAAATAGATTGGGTCAATTAGATACTTAAGCAAGGATGAACATCAATAGATAATTCCATAGAGAAAGGGGTTGCCTAAGGGATGATACCCCATTCAAGGAGTATTAGTGTGCATGTCCATGATAATAACCTTCAAACCTTTATACATCACTTGGTTTTCCATCATAACACCTAAGGTTCCTTATCCTAATATAAACATCAAATAATCCTATACAGTTATGACTTGGTAACTCATGAGGTAAGAAGCTTCATTCAAGCCCTCAAGTATTCTTAAACAAGGTTAATGACCTAGGGTAGGGATTAAACATAACAATGAGTCCTCTTACTATCCTTTATTAATTATATAAATATAATAAAAAGGAGGTACCATAACAAGTATTATGGGTCCTAAAAGGAAAACCAACATACCATCATATCAAGCTTTACTTATGTAAGGCTTACACATTTTGAGATCAATAAGTATCGAACATTAAACAACTACCAAGTTAATGTATCACAAACTTGGAGAACATACAACCATTATGATCATCTTAGAAAAGAGTAGTTGAGTTATACCCCCATTAGACTATGGTACCATGATCCATAATCTTAAAGGTCATTACACCCATGCTCTATCACTTGGTGAATGCTACCATATTACAAATGGCTTCAACATATAGAGATGATTATCATATGGAATTGATAACCATATTCCTCCTTCCCTTATTAAACTATTTAACATTCATCAATAAATAATGCACATATTAAAATGACCTAAGATCCTTAACCATCCAGTTACACAAACAAGGATTCATCCATTTATAACTATTACTTGATATAAGATAATAAATAGTTGTTATAATGAACCATCATTAATAGTTTTACCAAGTTAGGATTTTATAAATAGATACCCAACCCTAAGTTCCTTACACTAATGGTTCAGTTCAAATCCTTAGATTAAGAACACATGAATGGTTTAGCTAATAAGAATAATTAATTATTAAAATGACTAATAAAGCTATTAGGCTAAATTCAATGTCATGAATCTAGGCCAGCTATGGGTTGTATTTATAAATATCTAGCTGCCACATCACATATTTTTTCACATGGTGAAACATGTATTCCAAGAGTAAATTGATAGAACAAGAAAGCATGGAGATTTTAGGCTTCAACCCATAAGTCATGCTAATAGTGATTAAATCATGGCTGAATTCATACATTTATATGTCAATAATGATTGATTCATTAATTTACCAATTGATTAAAGCTTTCATGCTTTCACTAGAAAAATAAAATTCATTTGAATTATCATCCAATATTAACAAAGGTTGTATCATGTAACAAGGACATCCATAAACCTGATCCGTAAATCAATATGGAAATATGAATAGCTAAAATATCATCTTCATTACAATTTTCCCACAAGGCCATAACATAGTGTGTTTACAATATATATTTTAGGTACATGCTAGAATGGCATGGCCTATCCAACAACATGTATACATGTAAACCAAAAATCAATAATTAATTAGTTAAGCAATAAGTGTACGTAAATTAAGTCTATAATATATAAATTATTTAACTCCCAGTAGCTCATTACTATGACCAATAGGAAAGAGAATAACATAACCATCTAACACTATACAATTTAATAGCTGAAGGCTAGCTAAATATCATGAAGACATCTATATAATTCTATCCATGGTCAATATAACATTTCTTTTTCTAGTTAAATAGGAAAACCTTCCTTAAAAACAAGGGGATTTTAAATAAACATGAATTCAACCTTTCTTATAGATGGGATCAGTCGAATATGTAGTTGTAAGATAACATAATCAATCTTTAATATAAAGATGTCATTTATAAGTATAAAATGAAATACTTCAAAATATATAAAAATTTACATACAAAAGACTACACCACTAAGTCTTAATATCACAAGAATAAGGTGGATACAAGAGCTCAAATAACCCTCAAAGGTTGATGTTTTTATCATATATATACAATCAAAAGGTTGTATGCACAAGGAAACTATTGTGCTAACAAATAAGTACAATTTTAAAACAAGCCAACCTCTAAGAATTATATCAACTATATTAATTAAATCATTACAATAAAAGTAACCAACAACTTTATCATCCCGAAACCCATCATGGTTAACAATGGAGATCATAACATTTGAGCAAGTGATAAAATAAAATAGGTAATCAAATTTAGAAAATAAGATCCAATTTGTATAAAAATATGTGCACTAAAAAGGGTGAAATAATTATGGCAATATAAAGCTATCAATGTGATTTTTCCCCCTAGTGAATATTCTTGAAATTAAATTCTATTTTAATAATACAAGTTTAGAAAGGAGGAAACAATCAATGAAATTAATTCCACATTAACCAATTTTAGCCATCCCATAATACCTACTATTGTAATATATTTTCAAAAGAGTAATCATCAATACACTATAATATAAAACCTCAAAATAAGTAGGATAATGTATATCCAAGTAGCCCCTGTAAGACAAGACCAATAATACACATAACAAGCATATAAATGACTACAACAAACAAGAGAGCTACAATTCTCATCTAATCATAACTAGTCTATTAATTTCAAACAATTCATTTTCTCTCAAGCAAGTTCAACCATCTAAGGCAAAACATCATAGTTAAAAGTATATGGCAACTGATTTCCTCTTGATTAATGTAAAATTTTTAATCATTTCAAGGCACCACTAAAGTATAGGTAATGTCAAAGGTAATACATATGAACAAGATAAATATCAATGGAAGCACTTGTCATCACAAAAACAACCTCTCACAATGATCTTTAATCAAAATTAAATCTGAATTTAAGCATTACTAATAATAATACAAAAAATACAACTTCAACTTTCCCTCACATAATCAATTGTGTTTTAAAATATATAAAGAAAAAAAGTAGGTATTTGTACACTATTCTTCCTCTTTTCTTTCTTGTATACCAAACCATACAATCCATAATCACTACAAAATTGAAAAATACCACCTATAATAGGAAAACATTATGCAATGAAATAACATAATCATGTTACTAGTGCATAATCAGTTAATCAACTCAAATATAAATTCCTAGAGTTAATCTTTCATATTTTATCAATTAATTCCAAATCTTCGTCATATAAGAAGTAATCTCAACTCAACAAGTAATGCATGGATATTACTATTTTTTCTATAAGTGGCAACCTATGTCAATATAAATATAATATAAACCTGAGGAGTTATGTAAGTAAAACTCACACATTGTTAAAAACTACAACAAAAATTTTATTAGATATGTAAAATGAATCAAATGCAAGATATACCCACTACATTTAATATCCAAGAGAACATCCAATAGTGAGATACACATCACAATTACTAGATAACAATATAATTTTCACACCAAGCAATAGGGTCAAATTTTGGATAAAATTTGCTACATTAGTAGCATATAAAAATTTTACATAAAAATTATATGATAAAATATTCAATATACAAGTATTCAAAATTTAAAAGTTTCCACAAATAATACAACCTAGAAATCATTATCGTTACATCCATATAATCACTCTAGGAAAATCAAATCAAGAAACTAGCCAACCCAATTCCTAAAAAACAAAGAATAATAAGAGGGTTTTCATACAAATCACACACATAAACCCTCATTCTACTCCTGGCCATAGCATAGACCCATGTGGGTATAACATGATATACCCCCATGGGCATATACTCTGACAGGACTCTCAATAGAGCTTGATAATTTTAAAGTAAAATTTAAACTAGGAAAGAAATTCACATGCCTTTAGATCATATAAGTAGGGTTTTATTCTAGTATTTCTACTTTGGTGGTGTCATACCAACAACAACACCATTCTTCTTTCTTTGACCTACTCTTCTTCCTTTAGCTATTCATTCTCCATTCCATTGTTATTCACCTTATTTATCCATTATGTCCTTCTCTTCCTTCATTTCATCTTACCCATCTTGGTGGCCCAAAAATTATCCCTAAAACCCCATAGCTTTATTCTTCCAAAAAAATTGAATGACTCAAATGATAGCCAAAGCAATTCTTACCAAAAAAAACTAAAATTAAATTATTTTGTTTCAATATTTATTCCAACATTGTGACAAATCCATGTCAAGAATAAGGTTCCACACAACATTTGATCTCAGAATAAAGAGGAAAAATTATTTCCTTCATACATTTACTATTTCTTTCCCAACTAGAGTATAGAGAGAATTCCAACATTGATTTCATATAAAGGGGAAATATTGTACACACACAATATTTTCAAACTTTATCAAATACAGATGCTTTCTATCTTGTAAGAACCTATTAAATTTCAATATCTTTGAGTGCATGCCCTAAGGGGTGTACCGGGAAAGGGGTGGGTAGACCATTGGTTCTTTATAGGATTATTGACCCTTATTGTTGTTTATTATCATTCCAACTTACTCCTAAAACATTCCATTAAGCTTTGACTCATATTTTACACACTCCAATCATTTTCCACCTTCATTATCCCTCTTCTTAACATAAAACCCATTTTGATATTTTATATGACTAGGTCAACTAATTCAACCTTGTACTCTTATTGGTAAAACTCATTAAGGGTCTAGGTTGGCTCTTGGCTAACATAACCTGTAACCTAGTGAGTTTTTACCAATAATGATACTAGGTCAACTGGGTCAACCCTATTGTATAATTTTTTTGAAAGGGTTTAGGGTTATATCCACCTTTATAAACACATCCATTTCACCATTATTTAAGAGACATCAAGATTTATTATTTATTTGTGCTTCTTTACAATATGATCTTTTACCATTCTACTTTAGTAGTCTTAGCTTAAGGTTTCTACCTAGAGAAGAATCTAGTCTTATGGAGAAGCCTTAGATTATACGGCCTTTCTTAGTTATGCTTACAAATAAAAACCTCTTGTGAATCACCTTTAGCTAAGGAGGAGATCGAGTCTCGATAGGTTCATCTTTTAAGTAAGTATCTCTAACTTTGCTCCTCTCTTTAGTAGATGAAAGTAGCATAAGTAATGGTTTTTCAATAATATTATTCTTCTTATCCATTTCATTAGGGTCTTACCTATACATAGATTAATTAGGATTCTATTATGCTCATTTACTTTCATTTGTTTACTAACCCCTAATTTATGCCATAAGCTTTGATGAGCACTAGATTATATTTCTTTGTTTTACTTGTTATTAATATAGTGACTATGAAAACATAGGACTTAGTTAGGGTTATTGCATGATTTTGCTTGATTTGAGGCTTTGGAACCCTCCCTAATGATATTATTTATGATAAAAGAACCCCTAACTAGGTCTAGCAGATCATATTGGTCATGAACTTGATTATATAATGTATCTCCAATTAGAAGTGTATGTAGGATGTATCTTCTCCTAACGAGTATTGATTGTAGATCAAATGAATTTTTTATTGTATATATTATAGTGAACCTAATGTGAATCTAAACCCTAAAAGTTTTATTTCATGTTTTTCATTCTATCATTTTATTATTTTTCTATATTTGTGATACTAGGTTGACAAGGCCAATATAGTTTCTAACTTCTATACGTAGGTTTAACACATAGTTGTATCAAAATGACTCTATTATTTATATGTAGGTCATCATTAGATATAATTTATTGGATTCTAACATATCAACATAATACTCTTATTCACTTCGAGATAATATACTATCTTGAACAAGTCAACTTAATCTCTTATTCAGCTCTAGAATAACAAACTAGGTCAAACAGGTCAACTTAGTATCAAAGTGAACTTTAAAATAACAAATTAGGTTGACCAAGCTGCTATAGTCATCTTAACAAGCTTAAAAAATAAGGAATTGTAAAACTAGGTCAACCCAATTGATAAAGTTGGTAGAATTTGTAAGTAGTATTTAAGGCACTTTAAAAAAAATTAGTCCTTAGCATCTTCTAACCCACCAAGGATTCTTTATTTCTCTCTCTTTCAATTCATTTTTTCCTTAAAATTCTATTTTCAAAAGTTTGTAGTCTTTAAAATTGTAATCATACAATAAACTAGGTTGACTTTGACAACCTAGTTCTATATTATGTCTTCTATCTAAAAGACTAGGTCCACCTGATCGACTTAGTTCTTAAGGACTCTTAATTCTATAGTAAAGTAACGACCCTATAGACTCTATTCTAGAATGTTTGCATATACTATCATCTAAACCAACTTTGTATTGTGCTTAAAATTAGGAATTAATAATTATATGCCAGTAATTACTTCACACTTTCAGTTTTAGTTGTTTACATGCTTATAATAGATCATATAGTCTAATTAGGTGGTTTTTCAATATACCATTTATTTACACTATTTTTCTCTTTATTTCACTCACTACCAGATCATATAAGTTCAAAATGCATTTAGAAATTTATCTACTCAAGGCCTACCTACTTGGATTTCATCACCAAGGTGGAAGTCAACCTAGTTTTTTAGCCAAGTATAAACACATGGTTAATGGTATATATTGGAAAAGCCCCTGACACACTTATCACTTCAATATTGTGAAGTGAGGGGGTAGACCCCAATACTAATCTAGTACCATTGCCAACATAGATCCCTTTCAGCCTAAACATCTTGAAACCATCAATAGATTACTTTTTAGTTCCTTATTTTTAGTCAACTTCCCTATCACACTTAAAATAAAACTTTATAATAATCTAAAAGCATTTATTATGATGACTTAGAATTTAATTTTTAGTTGACTACTTGCTCTTTCGCTCATTATATGGTGTATTATAAATACTTGCATTGGTTAGTGTTTGTACAAGGTTTTGTGTTGCATGCCAATTGCATCATTCTCATTGATCCCATTATTTATGTGCTTACTTTCATTTCTCATTTCTAAGTACACCACAAAATATTTCACTATTTTTATTACATCATCATTATGTTTGACACAATCTCTTACAAACTATTTTTTGCCTAACTACAATACTAAGTCAACCTATTCAACTTTGCATCTCTTTTACCATTCATGTTATAGTACTATGTCAACTTAGTTGACCCTGTATCCTTATCAGATTCTATTTTTCCTAGTTTATGGTACTAGGTTGACTCAGTCGACTCTATACTCTTACGGTTTCCCTATTTATCTGACTCAGTTATCTATCTCACTTTCCTTAGAATTATGTTAATTTATTAAAAATCATCATGAAGTCGCATAATATAATCTTCTTGGACAATTTTAATCCATTTACACAATCTATGGGATCTTCATTTATTCTACTATTTTCCTCTTAAAAGAACCCTCACTCTTAGAGCACCTCTTATACTCCATCTCTGGATTCTAACATGGTTCAAATCACACCTCGAGATGATCTATTTAGATCTGGTCTTTTTTATACCTATCAATAAAATTATTATCTTCAATCTTTTCAACATAATGTGGGAGCAATTGACATGAGTCTATCCAATAATCCATATTCCACTAGCCCTTCCCCTAATATCAATTTGAGGAGTTCTCTTAAGAACACTAGCCCATCAATTGATATGACTCAATTTCTGGCACAAGTCATACAACAAATGACCATAATGAAAACTTATAACACCTCTCAAATGATGCAATTACAATGTCATTTGACCAATATGTCTAATCAGTCTTTGGATATCAATCATAAAGCCAATCCAAATTTTATTCCACCACCTCTTAGAGATGCCTTAGGAAATGGTATTCCTCAACCTATCGTGAATAACAAAATGCTTCAAAACATCCAAAATGATCCTTTATCTCTTTTCATTGTGTCCATTGATTTGTTAATACATCTCCAAATATGAAGTATGATGGGAATAATGATCCTAAATCCTTTCTTAAAGCCTTTGGCAATCTTTATAAAGAGTGGATCAAAACTAATACTTTTGCCACAACTAAACTTCTAGTTAAAACCTTCACTAGTGATGTATTGGAATGGTACAACCAACTTCCCCAACATTTCATTTGTCAAATTAAGGATTTAGTCAATCCTTTAGTAAAAGAGTTTAAACATAATGATCCTCCTAAAAAATTTCTTAGTCATTTCATCAATTCTAAACAATCTCCCACCAAATCATCTCATGATTTTATTAAAAGATGGAAATCTTTGGCCCATAAATATGACCATAACATGACTAATGATAGTTTTATTAAACTCTTTATAACTTATTTAACTCCTTCTCTTTAATATAAGGTTTTAACTTTTGCTCCCCAAACAATGAATGAAGCTCTTGAGAAAGCTAAACATCAATACTTCTTCAAATCAATTTGAACCTAATACCAAATTACTTAAAGTGTATTTTCAAACTTATACTAATGTCATCACCATAAATACTCCTTAAACCAAACTATGAGACACTCCTCTATATTCTCACATGCCAGTCATTGTGCAACAAATGAAACAATTATTACCTCCTTCTAAACCCTTTACTTATGCTAATAATCCTCCTAAATGGTATACCCCTAAATAGTTTTATTGACTCCACACTGGCATTGGTCATTCCCATTAAACTTGTTAAGGGATTAATAAATTTTCTATCTTCTATGTGCTTGGTGATTCTTTCAATCATGAAGCCATGATCCAACTTCATCATCAAGAGGACAACATTGCTTCTCAAAAAGGACAAGCTTTCAAAGATTCTTCTTCTAATAACCATCTTTTTTCATAGCTAATAATCAAAAATATACCAAGGATGTTTATGATATTTATGCTAATTATCACCAATATTACAATAATTATCAATTTTTTAACACAATTAAGGTCAATTATTATCAAAAACCAACTCACAAATATCTTGTCATAAAACCTAAGAAACCATCTTTGGAGGAACAAGTCCTCAAATATACTAAAACCACTAATTTAGCTTTGGAATCCCCATAGGAACCACCTCCTTCTTCGAAACCCTCAACAACTTCCATTCCTTCAAAATATACCTTACCTTCCAAACCTCTCATTATTTCTTCTTCTAAATACCATTGTAACTTTATCTAAGAACTTAACTTCATGCATTGCAAGATTCCACTTATGGATTTCCTACTTCCCCTTATCATCACAAGTTCCTTTTATAATAATTAAAAGAAATCAAATATCCATCTCCTATATATGAATAGCCACCCTATATAGAGCCCCAACTTACCAATGTGCATATCATTCAAACTATTTATCCCTCTTTTACACTTTATATTGAATTTATTGAAAATGACATGTTTAATGACAAGATCCTTTTTCATGCTGATGTTTTCCTACTATTCATTGAAATGCCCATAATACTACCATTATCTATAATATTTTAGTTCATGAAGGGTTCAATATTAATGTGACATCTTTTTAGCTTATCCAATAACTTAGGTATAATAAGGATCATCTCAAACAAACCCACCTTACTTATCATGGATTTGATAAAACTAATCAAAAGCCACTTCTTATAATTAGCTTCCCCTAAAAATTATACCTAAGACCATTAGAACTAAAATTATGGTCCTTGATTTACCCTTATCTTATAACATACTCTTGAGTCTCCCTTAGGCTTATAAAATGAGGGCCATCACCTATTCTAGTATCCAATGCATCAAATTCTTATATAATGAAAAATGGTATAATCATGAGGCTAATCCTAACCCTTGGAGTATTCAACTTCCTAATCCAAAATCTCATTATCATATTCCTACCATTATTATCATCAATAGTGCTCCCTTACTTGATTTCATCAACATCAGTCAAGACTTACAAGTCACTCTTGTTGATTCAGATGATGATGAACCTAATGAATTACAACGTACTTGCAAAACCACCAAGGTACCTCCCTATATATCATAAAGCATTCCTCCTTGTTTATTACCTTGTGATCACATTACTCCTCCCATTGATGATATCACTAATTTCCCCCTCCATGTAATGCTCTAAAACCTTCTTTATTAGAATATTCCTTCACATTCAATGACTATGGAGTGGCCAAATTATTTCAAGACCCTCTAATAATGTATCTACAAACATTTAGTAACATTGGGATTTCACCTTCTAAAACTCCCCCTGAATCTCAAGCATGTACCATTTTTATAACCTATGATGATAACTACATCATAGCCCAAGCTCAATCTCAAGACTTGGATGTTCAACATTATAAGAAAACTTTAGCTAAAATGCATGCTTTCAATCAAGATTTTGATACTATTTCTATGGATCATGAAGTAGATCCTAAGGGTCATGTGCCTCCTATTAATTCTCCACTTCTTGATACTCCTTGGGTGGTATAACAACTCCTACCTTACGAACCTATATAAATTCTTTTATCTTATTTACCACCTATAGATCCCATAATTACATATGATTTTTCTCCCATCAAAGAAACTAATAATACATTAATCTTATCTAGTCTATCTACTTCTCCTACTCCTGAGATTACATTAGATTTTAAAGATACAAATGTCCGTCATATGCATTATGAATATTATTGCCATGGTAATAAAATTCTCAATCTCAAAGTAGATGTTGATTATTATGGTCCTCTTCCCACTTTTTCTATTGATGAATCTATTCTTGAAATGTTTCATGCTTGAGAATCTCAACTTCCTCAAAAACATCACAAAATTGGGAATTTAAAAAATAAAGCTTCATGTTTCAGAAAATTTATCACTACCATAGATACTATATCTAATCTAATTTTTTCTTTACCTAATTCACCATACCACTTTCAATATGGCAATGTTATGATTATCGAATAAACTACTTACATCAAATATGGCACTCCATCATACCCTTAGATAATTATATTTTTTGGTGAACTCTCACCTATTGAACATGATATATTTATTTTATTTTTTGATAAATTTCATGAGATATTTACTTGGCCTTATGAGGATATGCATGGTATTGACCATAGCATTATGGTGCACAATATCATAACTTATCTTGATGCCAAACCTATATGTCAAAAGCAATGTAATTTCCACTTGAACTTTCTACCTTATGTCACAGAAATTATTGAAATTCTCATTGATAAGTTTATAAACTAGTGGACTATTTAAAATGGGTTTCTATTATAGTTCTAGTTGAGTAAAATTTCACCATAGTCATTCGTATTTATATTGATTTCCATAATATTAATCTTTCTTGTTCCAAGGATAATTTACTTATACCTTCAATAGATGTCATTTGGTTTCCACAACTCATTATGAAATATTATCTCTTATGGATTGTTTCTCAAGATACAATCAAAATCATATTGGTCTTGAAGATGAACATAAGATAACTTTCATAATAGAATGGGGATCTTGTTGCTATGTTAGGATGCCCTTTAGACTCAAAAATGATGGAGCCACTTATCAGTGAGAAATTACTCATATCTTTCATGACCTTATCCATGAAATTATATAAACCTATATGGATGACCTCATTGCTAAGTCTAAAACTTTCAATACTCATCTTTCTGATCTCACCATCATTTTCAACTATCTTCTTAAATACAATGTAAGAATTAATCCTTACAAATGTGTCTTCAATGTCACATTTATAAAAATATTAGGATTATTAGTCTCTCTCTATAGCATATATTTTGATCCTACAAAGATTTACACTATCATCAACATGCCCATCCCTCGATCCATTCGAGACATTCACACTTATCTCTGTAAACTTTGATAATTAGATGATTCATCCCTAAAATGGCTTACCATATCCACTCCATTAATTCTATTCTTAAGAAAGGTAATGATTTAGAATTGATAGAGCCTTGTCAAAGAGCATTTGATAATATGAAATAATCATTTCTTCACCCACCTATGCTTCATCCTCCTCCAAATGATTGACCTTTGATATTATACACTTCTTCCACACCCATTTCAGTTGGGGTAATGCTTACCCAATAAGATGATACAAGAAGAGTGTATACCATATACTATATCATTTGAGGCCTCATTAATAATGATAAATGTTACAAAAAAGTTAAATTAAATTTCCTTGGCATATATTTTGTAGATGAAAAACTTTAACATTATATGCTTTATCAAACCACTCATGTCATCATTCATTCTAACCCCTTCCATAACTTCTTATCAATAGCGTTTTTTCTTGGAGATAGAATTGGCAAGTGGATGATCCTTCTAATGGAATTTTATCTCTAAATTATTACTCAAAAAGCTATCAAAGGATAAATCGTAGTTGATCAACTTGTTATACCTCCTATGCTCACTACCAATTAGCTTTAAGATAATCTTCTTAATGATAATATCCTCATATTGAAGGTCTCAACCAAGCCATATATCTTAAATAGTACTTCCATAAATTCACTATTAATTTTGAAGCAATGATCTCCATAAATTAGTTATCCTTCTCAATATTACTACATAAAAATTAGTTATTGAAGAACTTCTTGAAATCAATGTAAATTTACATGAGTATGCTTGGAAACTTTACTTTGATGGTGCTAAATGCCTTCAAGATGTTGGGGTAGGTTGTATTCTTATAATCCCTCTTGGAAAAATGATGCTATATTTTTTCACTTAACATTTTATGTCACTAATAATACGACCGAGTACGAAGCTCTAATGTTAGGGATGAGAGCTTCCCTTGATTTAGATATCCAATACCTACATGCTTTAGGTGATTCTGAACTCATTTATTGCCAATTCAATGGTGATTAGAAATGCAATAGTGAAAATATCATTTCTTATCATTAAATTACAACTATTCTCACCAAATATTTAATTTTTTTCACTATCAATCCTATCTCTTAAGATCAAAATTCTATTTTTGATTCCCTTGCTTATTTAGCATCTCTTTTTCATTCACACCAAGTTCTTACCGATCACACTTTTCTTAGATAAATAATAAAATATTTATATTATATTCAACCATAATATTTGATTATCTTCCACATTGAGTATTTCAACATTTGACAAAGCTTGTGGTATAAAGATATCATTCAATTTTTGGAACACCAAACTTATCCTCCCAACTTAGATTCTTGTGAAAAGACTCACATTCACAAATAATATTTTAAATATGTATTTTGATATAACATCCTTTATTATCAGAATACTGAAGGTAACTTATTTTATTATGTTATGCAAGATGAGGTTACTCCTCTCCTTAAACAAGCACATGGGGGAATTTGTATTGGCCATTATAGTGGACATGCTACAACCTACAAATACCTATGTATGGGATACTTTTAGACCACTCTTCAAAAGTATGCCATTGAATTTTCCAAAAATTATACTCATTACCGATTACATGATGATTTAATTCATTCACCTCTAGCTAAGCTTCAAACTATAGAATCTCCATGGTCATTCTCTATGTGGGGATTAAATCTCATAGGCAAACTACCTCAATCTCATGATGGGCATGTTTTTATAATCACAACCACAAAATATTTTACCAAATGGATTGAAATTATGCCCCTTATTAATGTTACTAGTACCACCATCTCAAATTTCATCCTTAATCAAATCATTTTCCACTCTGGTTTCCCTCTTATTATCATTTTAGATAATGGTGGTAATTTCAAAAATAAAGATGTCAAACAACTCTATGCTAAATTTAATATCAATCATAAATTTTCCACACCCTATCATCCAAAAAATAATGGCCAAGCTGAGGCCACGAACAAAATTATAAATAAAATTCTCCAAAATATAATTTTTGAAACATGCATTGATTGACCCCTTCATCTTTGTCCTTCTCTTTGGACCTATCCCACTAGCATACATATTACCACATGTGAAATGTTGTTATCTCTAATATATGGTTTTGAGTCAGTCTTTTTGTTAGAAGTTGATTTCCCTCTCTCTATATATATCTTCATTTAATCATACCTGATGAAGCATTATATGAATCTCACCTTCATGCTCTCAATCTCCTTGATTAGCACCATATTTCTACTTCGAAATACAATCACCAATATAAGGCCCATATTGCCAACAACATAATAAACAATTTAAAGTATACACATTTAATGTTGGTGATCTTGTCCTTAAATTAGATTACACTCATGACAAAGAAGGTAAATATGCCCAAAAATGGTGGAAAACCTATTTAGTCAAAGATATTCTCAGTCCAAGAACATATTGCATTCAAACCAATGAAGGTCATGTTTTCAAATAAACCACCAACACACAATTCCTCAAGAAGTATTTTTTCTAAACCTTTCCCTTATTTTTCATTCTTTATATATGGTATATATCTCACACTTTTTTCAAGATACTTACATGAGTCTCACCCTCTATAGTAGCTCTCTCTTTTCACAAACCTTAGTCCTTCCTTTTGGTCTTTTATTTTCAACATTTCTCATGAGTTGCATTGTAAAACCATGGATATGACCTAATTTTCCTTATGATGTATGTTTATCCTTTTTCAAACTCTTTGCATGCTTTTTACACCTGCTTAGGTTTCTCTTTTTTGATTTACAGTGTAATACCATGGATAAGACTTGGTCTTTCTCATAAATACCATATTTTTCTTATCCAATTTGTTTTTCCAAAACTTTTTGGTACCTTAGTGGGTTTTTGTTTTATGAGTTGTAGTGTAAGACCATGGATAAGACCTGGCCTTCCTCATAAAATCACCATGTTATCATTGTTTTTTATATAATGTGTTTAGGAATGGTTTCAAGTTCTTGATCCTTGTTCCCAACTTTAGCTTTTACTTCTTTTGGTAGATGGAATCTACATAACAACCTATGTTAGGATGTTTTCCTACATTTCCCTCATTTTTATGATAAATAATCACACTTTTTCTATTATTGTATCCATTTTTCACCCTTTGTCACAATTTTTATGATTTTAAATAATTCAAATGGTTTCAAGTTTCATCTATCTTTATCTCCTTTCCTTGCACTCCAAATTAGATAAAACAAGGTTGAATTGAAGATAACATTTTATTTCACCTAGATTTATGATACTCTTAGACACCAAGCTCTTTGAGTATCTCCCTTCACAACCACATCCCAAGTATTTATATGAAATCAAACTTTAGTACCCATGTTTGCTTTTTAAAATCCATATGGAGGATGAATATAAAAATCCATCAAGAAATTTAAAAGCTAAATCATTTGAAATAAAAGGCAATGATATACAAGAGGCAACATACAAATCTCAAAAAGTCAATATCACACCCAAAGATGTGATTAAAAAAACATATCCTATCTCCAATTAAATCTCAAACTCCACATATGACCTCATGCTATATTTGAGGTCCATTGAGGTGTGGTAAGCTAGTAAATTGGAATATGAGAATTTAATAAACTCTATGATTCTACCTACATTCTCATGCAATTACCCAATCTTTGTAGTAGACCAACAACTCTGTAAGGGGTCATGAAGAATGGGGAACACATTATGATAAGGTAGGTACATTTTAATTTTCATGCAGATAACCTTCATGAGATGATCTACATAATTCATTTATTTACCTAAGACTTGTGTGGCTAAGAGAAGTTATTCATAGCCATTAAGGTCAGAAGTCCTCTTGTTTTAACAAACCAAATGTGAGTGTCTTGACTTTCATAAAGAGTTCCTCTACCTTGGTTTTTACTTCATTCTCCCCTACACCCATTTAATTTGCCTCTTTGATAGGCATGCGTGATTATAAATGTATTTTCCCTCTTCTATAATTCCTTTTGTTTCACATATTAAAAACATACTAGCATAATTTTTTTTAAAAAGTTTATCTATCCTTAGAGAAAACAACATGTTTGAGTGACTAGGATTATCTTATTTACACCATGGCTCTAGATTTATAGCCTTGATTTGTTTTCCTTTACCATTTGTCAGAATTGTACTATCCTTTTTTTAGATACCTATGTTTGTTTATACTTTCATGTACTTTTTCAATTATTGAGTGAGGTTGTCTTATTAGTTCTCACTCACCAATGTTATTTTCCCTTTTACACCTAGTTTTTCATTAATGATTGAGTAAGGATTGTAACTTCTCACTCATCAATGTTGTTTTACCATTTTTTACTTTCCCATGTTTGTTTAAATAGGGATTGTTACTACTCTTACATTGATGTTTAATTACCATCCTTTTTGACATGTATCCTTGGTTTGATTTAGTGAGTTTTCCTTTCTTACTTAATGTTTACTTGTTTGATTTTTTTGGTCTTTAATAAGCTTGGATTTTTTATTTCTTAATTTACTCTAAATTTTAACTTAGTTATTTGGTCTAACACAGAACTTGTCACCCCAACTTACCAAAATTATAAGTATCAATTACCTTGGCTTTCTTATATGTGCTTGTTTTTACTCTTTAGTTTTGTATTCTTAGGTTTGTCAAAAGTAGTCTTTGTACCCTTTACAATAAAAAATACAAGCACAATAGATAACCATCTAATGATAAATGTGATTCAAGTTATGCATGCATTTTATTTTTTAATTATTCCTTTATGGTCATTTGCTTTCAATTATTTTTCCTTTAATATATTAAAACCTTTTTTAGCCTTAGCGTTATGTGTTACTATGTTCTTTTATCAAAGCACCATCCCCTATTACACCTGAGTGACACATGATGAGATTAAAGTGGGGCATATATATATATATATATATATATATATACATAATATTTTAAAATTTTATCAATTACTAATGCTTTCTATCTTGTAAGAACCCATCGAGTCTCAATCTCTCTGAGTGCACTCCCTAAAGGGTACACTAGGAAAGAGGTAGGTAGACCATTGGTGCTTCATAGGATTGTTGTCCCTTATTTCCACTTATTATCAATCCAACCATCTCCAAAAAAATTTCCCTAAGCTTTGACTCATCTTTTACCCACTCCTCTAGTTATTTTATAGCTTCATTAGCCCTCTTCCTAACCTAGAACCCCTTTTGATAGTTTACATGACTAGGTCAACTGAGTTGACCTTACACTCTTATTGGTAATACTCATTAAGGGTTTACATAGACTCTTGGATGACCTAGCTCTTTACCTAGTGAGTGTTTGTCAATAATAATACTAGGTTGACCAGGTTGATCATGTTGGATAAAACTTTTAGAAGGGTTTAGGGTTAGATCCACTTATATAAACACATTCATTTCATTACTATTTAAGAGACATCAAGATTTATTATTAATTTTTACTTATTCACAATCTACTCTTTCACCATTGTACTTGATGAGTCTTAGCTTAGGATTTCTACTTAGAGAAGAATCTAATATCGTGGAGAAGTCTTAGATTCTTTGTCCTTTATTAGTGATCCTTGCAAACCATAATAACCTCTTGCAAAACACCTTTGGACAAGGGAGCAATTGAGTCCTAATAGATTCATCTTCTAGGTAAGTATTTCTAACTTTTCTCATCTTTTTAGTAAATAAAAGTAGCATAAGTAATGGCTTTTGAATAATATTACTCTTCTTCTCCATTACATTAGGGTCTTACCTATACATAGCTTAATTGGTATTCTCTTATGCGTGTTTACTTTCATTTATTTACTAACCCCCACTTTATGCCATAAGCTTTGGTAAGCACTAGATTATATTTATTTTTTGTAATTGTTATTATTAAAGTGAATATGAAAACATAGGACTTAGTTAGGGTTATTGCACGGTTTTCCTTGACTAAAGGCTTTGGAGCCCTTAGTGTTAAATTTTGTTGTAAGATATCCCCTAACTGGGTTTAGTGGATCCATATTGGTCACAACCCTAATTATCTAATGTATTCCCAGTCAGAAACGTAAGTAGGTTCTATCTTCTCTGATCTAGGATTGATTTGTAGATCTAATGCGTTTCTAATTGCATATAAATATAATGTTTTCTTTCTTTTCATTTTTTTTCCACATAGGCATTCAAAGAACACCCTCCATTATTTTTCCAATGAATTTTTTATTATAAAATAAGACAAAAGCCTTAATCTCTATATGTCAACACATCATTAAAGCCTATGTGATTTTTACCAATGACCAACATATTTTATTAATGCCTAATGTATAAGACTAGGACATTTCAAATTTATTTTTGATTACACATGCTTATCACCATAGACATAAGCTAATACAAGTATTCCTTAGTGAAAATTATAATATTATATTGCCTATGTTAATCACTCAACTATTGACCTTAGAGTATATATACATATAATTATATACAATCACTTATCATTCCAATAATCATAATGTATGCTTATCTAAATGTCTCTCTCTCTCTCTCTCTCTCTCTCTCTCTATATATATATATATATATATATATATATATATATATATATATATATATATATATATATATAAACCATAAGATTGCATCTGATCTAAATGGGTAATTAGTTAGATTTCACTCAAACCAATAAAACATGCCACTTCATTTTAATTAATGGTTATAAAAAGGTGTCAATGAGAGAGTTATGAAAAAACCATTAGAGTTCTAGGATTCCTCAAGAAAAATAATGTGACAATATTGATTGAATCAGGGAGTAGACACAACTACATCAAAATTAAGTTGGCTACACATTTAAACTATTTTATTTACCCATCTCTAGAGTTTAAATTCATGATTACATATGGTGGTACCATCAAATATTTTGGTAAATTCCATAGTATTAAGTTGGTTATGGGAGGCTACAAGCTAGATTATCCTATCTTTAGTATTTCCATGTGTGGGGAAGACATTATATTCAAAATATAATGGATCAAAACATAGGTAACAATATTATTAATTACAATAAATATTAATAATATTTCATTCTGAAGGTAGGACATTTGAACAATGTGTATTATGAGAAAATATCCATAATTATACAGTTCACTTCAAATGATGAAGATTATCCAAAATGGGGTTGAATGATTTATAGCACTATTTTTTTCATCTGAGTTAAACTCTCAAATGGGTCTACACATCTTGATCTGAAATTGATTATTTATGACCACCTAACTATTATTGGTGTCATATTAATAGTAATGATAATGAGTAGAGAACATGATCATGCCATTCAACTACTTCTGGGTAGGGAACCACCATACATCAAACCCTATATGTATGCATATTCAAATAAGAGTGAATTGAAATTATGGTACATGATATGATGGAGGCTAATATTATGATACATATCCAAAGAGAATTTCGGTCCCTAATCATCATGGAATGTATTAAATATGATACTTAGAAGATCTACCTAGACTAAAAGGAACTCAAAAATTACACCATCAAATATAATATCCATATTATAGTAACTTATGATTTTAAAGATGAATTTCATGTTTAGATTTATTATATAAAACTATATCTTTTTTCTAAGCATCATATTCGAATTAGAGATGAGGATATCCCTAAAATAGCTTTCAACCCTCTTGAAGGGCATTATGTGTTTATGGTCATTCCCTTTGTTTGATAAATAACCCAATTACATTTATGAGTTTGATAAATATTGTTTTTAAGAATTTTTTAGGAAATTTGTATTGGTGTTTTTTATGACATCCCAACATAAAAAAAAATTGGGAATAACATTTGTAGCACGTAAAATATATATTTTTAATGCTGGAACAACACCAACTTTATGAAAAAAACATTAAATTTTGTTTTTGTATTCAAAGTAGAGGATTAGTTGGGTCATATTGATTCAAAATAATAAATCTAATTAGACCTTAATAAGATCAAATATATGATGGAATAAAGGGTGTCAAAAACAATTAATAATCTTAGATGTTTTTTTGGGCTAATAAGCTAATATCAAAAAATTTATAAAGAAATTATGGCAGCATAACATCACCACTCACAACCTTATTGAGTAAATACTCCTTTAATTAAAATGAAATAGATAGAACAACATTTAAGAAGCCAAAAGAATAAATATGCACAACTCTAGTTTTGCATCCCCTAATTTTCCTAAAAAAATAATTTGTTGAATGTGATGCATCAGATTTTATAATTAGAGCAATAATAATGGAAGATTAAAATCCATTAGTTTTTAGGCTCATTAACTCAAAGTTAAAAACATGCTATGTCAAATATTTTAGAAATATATGTTGTGTATTCTTCATGCAATCAATAAATGGAGACCTTATATAATGGATTGACAAATCAAGGTAAATAACTATCATGATAGTCTAAAATAGTTTTTAGAACATCTATTTTAATTAGAAGAACAATAAAAATGGTTTCTTAAAATTTTAGTATATGACTTTGAAATAATCTATAAGAAAGGAATAGATAATGTTGGAGAAGATGGATTATAAAGGAGGGATAAATAAATAGAGGCATTGTTATGTGAAATGAACATTTAGCAGGAAAAAATATTGGAATAAGTTAGATTAAAATGGAGATGAATCTACATACTAGCAAAGCAAAAAATTATCAATTGGCACAATACTCATAATGTATTGAAACCGTAATCTTCATTGATTAACATTGGATGAATAAAAGCATTACATAAAAGTATTTAAATAAACTTCAATAAAAAATTGGAGTCGAAAAACAATAATAATAATAATAATAATAATAATAATAATAATAATAATAATAATAATAATAATAATAATAATAATAATAATAAATTTGAAATTTAAGTTGACATGTAAAATATTAAAAAAACCTAAAATATAATAAAATACATAGAGTTAACTACCACTGCTATAAAAATCAACTTGATTTTGATAATAATTTTTATATGCAATTTCAGTTGGGATTAAACTTTTAAAAATATTATATAAATACTACAATCATGATTTTTGAGGAGTTTCAACCCAATGTCATGTCTAGTTACAAGGTTTCTAATTTCCACTATTTTAGCATGACTAAAAATAGAAAAATGCAATTTTATACCCCTAGATGATTTTGTATGGCTATCTAAACATATTGTAATTATTCCTAGCTAGTCAATATGGATATGGATGCATTATTAATTCATTTATCTTATTTGTAGAGTGAAAGAGAGATCAATTAAATTAATGAATAAAATATTATATCCTCTTGAATATATGTCTCTATAGCATTCTCCTCTTGTTGAAAATAATTATGTGTTGTTGGGACCAACATCCCCCTTTTTCCACTTTGCAAATGGGGACCCTTGTAAACCTTTTATAACCTCTACATTCTAGTCTTATTTTTCATAAGGATATTATTGTTAGAATCTAGAGATCATCACCTTGAAAAGGGATGGGTCTTTATAGGTTTTAATTGTGCTTTATAAACTAACCTTGTTAACAATTAGCTTTGGATGACTAAGCATAGGTTTCATGGAATAAGATAACATTCCTAAACAAGAAGCCCTAAGAGTTCAAATTCAAATTTTATAGGAGTTAAGTTGGTAGGAAAAAATTAAGAAAAGGACTAATGAAGAGCCTACATCATGTTTTAAACTTGGACCAAGCCTCTTTAGATTCCTCTTCCCATTTTTGCATATTTTACCATGGGTCTAAATGGCTTATATTATAAAGTCCTTTCGAAAGGTCACCTAACTTAGGTTAAAATATTAATACTAAAACCTCAATGCTTAGCCTTGGCCTTACCCTTAGCCTTAATTATTTTCCCTAAGTATTTATATCTATGGGTCTAATGACTATCTTTTGTGCTCTTTATAGAAAAGATAATGATTGCTTGCTCACTAGATTTGATCTAATGGTGCATTGAGCTCAATGACCTTTCAAAGGCCTATGAACTTGACATGTGGCTGATGTACACACTAAGAAGCATGAATTTTATGGTCCAAGCCCATAAAATATCTAATAGTAATCTCTTGCTTGCCAATTTCCATTTGATGATACATCGAGCCCAAAGACTTTTCAAAGGCTTCATGAGCTTGACACATGGTCAACCAATAACTGAGGTAGCTGACAGAGGTACATAAATCCCCATGAAGAGGATGTGTGGTAGCTTGCTAGTCAAAGGACAACTATTTTATGAGGCTAACTTAATAAAGGTGCTCAGTTAAATGACTTAGACTTTGAAAATATAAACAATGATCACTTTCCCACTAGATTTTATCTAATGGTGCATCGAACCCTATGACCTTTCAAAGCTCCATGAGCTCAACACATGACCAACACATAGCTAGGGTAGCAATTGACAAGGATAAGTAGCATGAAGAAGATTTTCCAAGGTGATAAGTGGCATAACCATGAACTTAAAGATCAATGGTCCAATGGGAATTCAAGAACTTAGATTTGGGTTATCAGGGTGAAATAAAGAAGGCTTTTGAAAACTAGTAGCTAGTATCTAACTAGTATTTATGAAAATTACCAGGAAAGGCACAAATTAATGCCACATAGACTCCACGTAAGTATGGAAGATCAAAATCAAATATCTCCTAATCTTGGAACATATAAGGCATGAAAAATAAGGTCCCATCAAATTTAAGGCATGTATAAGGTTAAAAAACTAGATATTTACACCATTAAAGCTAAAAAACCCTAAGTCCTCTATAAAGAAGATCTAAATTGGCTCAATTGGTCATAAAGTAATCAGTATAATATAACAAAACCTTAAAATCAATTCCTTATTGAAACCCTTGGTGACATTATAAATATAATTTAGTGTGATCAATGGTGGCAAGTAGGTAATAGATAAAGATGGAATCTAAAGTCTACATAACCTCCAATAGTGAAGGGAGGATTTTCAAAGATACAGAGCTAGACGTGAAAGCCCTAAATGTCCATGAAGTTAGGAACTAGTCAAAATTGTACTTCCTTGTGGATGAATTCTAGCCCATATCCAAGGAAGAGAAGACAAATGCAACTATTCATCATAGATACAATGACATATTCATGATCCAGATGGTAGGCCTCCACTATACGATAACCAAACTAGAGGTAATGCATTCTATCAACATCCTTGCTCCTATTTTCATAGATTATAGAATAGAGGGTGAATGGATAATTCAAGAGGGAATCATAAAAAAGGTTGTATATATCATACTTATGGCCTTTGAGACCTAATACAAGCTTCCTTCAACTCTTATTGATCTCCCATCCTTAGGAGATTGAACTAACACTCAAGACCTTGATTCAATCCTCACACCCTTTTTAATCCAAGGCTCCCATGTTTTCAGATCCCTTGATGTCAAAATTCATATTGTCCAATTTAGGGATGGCATTAGGATAGTTATGACCTTGCTAAATAGAGCCTTTGGTTCCCCTTTCAATACCTATGTGAGCAAGATTTGGGTATCTTATGTCCACTTTATGTTATAAAAGAAGCTAACCCCTCCTATAAGAGACTTGATAAGTTTTTTCCTAGCCAAAAAATTCATGACTACTAAAAGAAGGAATTTCAATCAATTCTTCATGATATCCTATATCTTGGATTCACTCTTGGCTTTTGTAACCTTCCTCAGCATAAGGAACTAGTCTCCTGATCACATGACCATAATCTCTCACCACTACTATAAATTACATATATTCAAATATATGAACCACATGAAATTTATCTATGATGGTGTTTTCCAAACCATTTATGAGGAAATCACTGGAATCCCTATGCCAAGACTCCTTCTCATTAAGAAGCAAGTACAAACTATGGGGACATATGGTTCTACCAGGATTGCACCGTGATAATGATAGAGGGGATCCTGACTCAGCCCTATCGATTACCCATTAATGTCCCCAACAATATTTTAGAGTAGAATATTTCCTCTCAAATTATCCAATGTGTGGACAAGACATTCAAAGAGATGAAGAAATCTCAAGTACACCCCATCCCATTGGACATTGGCAAAGTCATAATCAGAGATTGGAAGTAGCTAGAGGTCATGGTGGTACTTAGGAATTCTTTTGATTTTTAGTTGGATGACTTCAAGATGTGGGACCATAATAACATAGTGATCAACCACATTTGAGATAGGAAGGTCTCAAATATTCAGTATGAACATTAGCTAGGTGTGGGTGATGACATTTATATAAGATCCAAAAACTTTAAATAGGTACTTTCTAGAATCAAAGGTCACAACATCTAATTGAAACATATGTTGATTAGGTACAACATGTCCTTAGGGGAAAGATGACAACTACACCCTCTACATTATAAATTATTGTCAGGTCCATCTGGGACTACCCAATAAGAATCATAGAGAGGATAGTCATCTGAGGCCCAACAAGTGGAACCAGTAGAATAAACCTAGGTTAGGTAGCCTAAAGATATCAAAGAAAAGAAAAAAATATTTGATTGAGGAGCCAAAGATGTAACATAGACTCATAAAGGGTCCTCCACCCTCAATGTCCCCATAGAAACCCTCTTCCCTAGTGGATTTCACTGGTATGGTGGCTCTTAAAGAATGTGAGACATTAGAAGGTGCCCGTATTGGCATAGCAATGACATATGGTTATAATAGGGAGGAGGATCCTTATAACATATGAAATAATGATATAATCCCTCTAAGTGGGGAGAAGTGAAAGGTGAAATTGGCCTTGGTACCTATTGAACCTAAGAAGTCTAGGTTGACCTTCACTTACCCTACTAGTGAAGCCAAAATTTTTAGTGATGAAAACCTAATCTATGGACCAATCATCCCTAATTGATTTGTTTATGGGAGGTTGTAGAAGATCCCATCACTCTCTCTCCATCATGGGACTTGAAATGAGTTGGTTTGAGTGTGCATGATGAAATCAATCCATGGATTTAGGATATTATGGACAAGTAGGCAAAAAAGAAGATCCAAATCTTTCATGCCAAGGAAGGTTGGAAGTTAGACATGCTTGGAGCCTCTAGGAGTGTGAGTCCTAAAGATCCTATCATCTTCAAAATTACACCTGGTTTATAGTGGGATGTGATCATAGGCTAATTAAAACTATATACTAGTTAAGATCACTCTTTTTAATTTGAAAAACATTATTAATATGTTTACAATTAGGTTCCAACAATCACTATTTCTTTCTTACCCTACCCTTCCTTTCATCCGCTTTTTTAAACTATCCACTTTAGTATAAAACATTATTATAATCATTTAGCTTAGCTATTAGTTTAGATATAGATTTATTTGTTAAATTTAGTACTTAACCAAGATGGACCCTAACCATCAAACTCTATAAATATTATGGAATAATCGGCGTTGCTTTACCACTATTTTCATGATAGGCACCTTAATTGCCAAGTACCTACAACTCATGCCTTGAACCTTTAGATTCTAAAATGAGAAGCATTCTCTAAATACTAGAGAGCACCTATGGTTTATTTAAAATCATCAACAAGGAGGGTTCTATTGGTGTTAAAAGGATGTCCTATTATTGATTAACCTAGGTTTAGGACATCTTCGCACCTTTGGACGGATATCTGAGTGAAAATATTGATGATCTAGGAAGTTTCTAACTTATCTTTGACCATATTGGGGAAAAAGTCATAATATTTTGGTAAATGATTGTTAGTCTAAGTAAAATAACTTTAAAAATTGTAGATCTAGAGTATTGAAAGTTTAGTTTGTAGTCAACACAACTTGGATTGCCTTGTTTAAAGTAGGATTTCACATCTTCAAACTGGAATTGCTTAAGATTCACACCAGATAATGCTAAAAAATGAGGGAGCCTTTTTTAGAGCTATAAATACATCAAATGACCAAGTGTGACAAAGGCAAATGAAGACTCTCAAAGTTTTTTCCCACTTCTCCTATTCAAGGAGACTCTACATTCAAGCCACATCTAGGTATGGCTTGGTTAGGGAGTTCACCCATTAATGTACAAGGGATAGTTCATGATTCACCCCATAATCTAGAGAAGTATTTACCTATATTTAGTCCTACCAATGTTATAAATATATAAGAATGTTTTAAATATTTTAAGGCTTCTTTAAAGTTATTAAATGTAGTACATGAAGATGTAGCATGTAGGCTATTTCCTTTTACTTTCAAAGATACATCATATGAGTGGTTCCTCAATTTTCCTAATGATTGCATTACCACCTATAATGATTTTAACACCATTTTTATTGACCAATTTGGGAAAATCGTTAGTCCTTGTGTCATATATCATCAATTTACAATTATGAAAAGAGATGCTAGCAAGCCTATAAGGTCCTTCAATACTAGATTTTAAAAAAAGTATAGAAAAACTATGGATCCTTATAAACCTAATGATATTCTATCTCTAGGGATCTACAAAGATGCAATAGATCCAATGACATCTATTTTTCTAAAGAGATCCATATCAATTATAGCATCATTGGCCCAAGCCTATTCCAAAGCAATAGTTATCAATGATCAAATACATCAATAAGGTCACATAACATAATCCATCCCCAATGTTAGCCAAAAGATGTTGCTCTTGATCCTTTTTCCAAAGAATAACCAAAATACTCTAGCTCTTAACCAAATCCCAAGTTTGAACATCATGCCCACTAGTTACACTACCCCTAATCAAAATCTAGGATTCTTAAGTCATTAGGCTACTAATGAGCCTCATGTCAATGATCAAAAGTATTTAATAAATTCTCTTAATTTGAATAGTAATTAGGTCCATAATTCTAAGACCCCCAAGGATGAGAATGATTCCATACTAAATATGGTTCATAATCCTAGCATCAACTTCCTCCAATTGAAAAAATAGGTAGGCCATACTGGTGAAAGCCCTAGTAGAAACTTTACCTTCTATAAGTTTAACATACCAAGAAATTGGTTCCATAGTGATAGATTCCACAATAAAAAGAATACTAAACCCCATTTTGGTAATAAAACTATGGGAATTAATAGCATAGACATAGCCTTTCCTGATTACTATAGAATGCATGCTATTGCTAAACATGGTGAGATAGATTACATTGAGTTCTACAAAGCCTTTGAAGGTTTTCAAGAATAAATAGATATAATCGAAGTAGTCCCTAATCAAGACAATAATTAAAATACATCTAGTCCTAAGTCTTCTTACCAAATCCACATGGTAGAGACCTTTGATTTCATGTTCTAAGGGTAAAATGAACAAGATGAAATGCTTGAAGAGATCCATGCATTTCAACAGTTTATAAAAATGACTTACCCATTGAATAATAAACAATAGAGGAAACCTTTGACTACTTCAACTACTCCTAATAACTATGACACCCCTCTGACACTACATCAAGGAAAGACCCTAAGCCACCCAAAGGAGGCCAATCTAATACTAATTTTAAATCACTGAGCAAGACATGCTATAATATTATTGAAGAAATGAAGGAAATAAAGGCCAACATCACCTTGCATGAATTAACCTAGATCATATAATAAATAAATTTACTATTAGAATCCTTGAAATCTAGTCAAGCTCCCAAAACTAATCATGACAATGTGATGGTGTATAAGACCAATGTTGAATCACCCCTTTTTCTACTCATGGTTAGGATATTTGGTAAAAACATTCACAATTACTTGTTGGACTCAGGGGCCTCTACAAATATCATGCCTATTGGTATATGTAAATAGCTAGTCTTAACTCCCATCAAGTTTGACATGATAGTCACTTAGTTGGATAAATCAAGGGTAAAAGTGATCGAGGAACTTCTGAATTTTCACATACAAAAAGCTTCTAAACCAAGAATACAACAATTCATTAGCATTCAGGTAGTAGACATGCTAGATGCCTATGGGATCCTATTGAGTAAAGAGTGGACTAAAGCCTTAACTGGGTATATGTCCAGTGATTGTTCTCACTTGTGGTTACCTTAGAAGGGACTCCAAAATAAAATTAGAGTTGAGAGGGAACCAAGAATGAAACATATAATAACATATTATAATGTTGTGAAGGTAAGGGTCAACATAATCAATTTAGACATAGGAGTTTTCACCTTAGGAGTTGATAAGATAGACGATCCAAAGGAAAGGGAATCTCCCCTTAGGTTATACGAATTGCATTTTGATGGTGCTAGATGTAATGCTAAATCAAGTGTGCGTATTATATTAACCAAACCTAATAAAAAAAGGTAGCATGCCTCTTATAGACTCCATTTCCCTTGTACCAATAATCTTGATGATTACGAAGCTTTCATCCATAGATTGCAATTTTCTATCAAAAATAAAGCTAAAAACTAGTTTTTGGTGACTCTGAGCTAGTGGTCAACCAGGTCAGAAGTAGGTACCAATGTAAAATATCTTATCTCAAAAGGTACATTTTTAGAGTCTGGGACCTAATTTAATCCTTTGAGGCCTTCAACATCACCTCCATTTCAAGGGAAGAAAACTAGGTTGTAGATGAATTGGCATCTACTGTAGAAAATATTATGTCTAGTCTAGACTACCCTAATTTCAATATTGAGTTGGTCCCATGTCCATTAGTACTTGATAGTATTAATCATTTCTAAGTTTTTAGTGATGAAAAGTAGATATTAAATTTATTAACCAATTCTATGGCATTTACAACCCATAGCATCGATGAAGTTGATGAAAATAATAATGGAGGGAAGAAAATTGATGGCAAAGTCATTCAACTAAATGACAACAAAATCCACAAAGGGATGATTGATTTAGAGAGGTTGTTTAATCAAGATAAACTAGTTGAGGTTTCCAAAGTTCTTAGAATAAGTGAAAAGGATTATGGCACTATATATCTTGGCCTCAAAGGTAAACCTTGATTAGTAAATGTTGGAAAATGTTGCATGAATTCTAAAATAGTGAAGGCCAAAGAACTCCTTATCAAGAATAATGATGTTATATCATGGTCCTATGTCGACCTAAAGATTTTTAATCCAAGGTTCATTACCCACACCATACCCCTCAAATAAAGTTGTAAACCTTTCAAGAAAAACTAAAGACTAGTGAACCCCATGTTAGAACCAATAATATTCAAATAGGTTAAAAGGTTATTAGATGCTAAGATAATATTTCCTATCGGATATTTAAATTGGGTGGCCAATCTGGTGCTAATCAGGAAGAAGAATGGTGATATTAGGTTGTGTATTAATTTTAGGAATTTAAATAGACCATCAAAAAATGATAATTACCCTCTCCCTTCCCTTGACTAGGTAATGTAAAATATTTCAAGGTTAGCTATGATGTCCTTCTTAGATAGTTTTTAAGGGTAAAACTAGGTGCTAGTCAATAGAGAGGAAAGATGAAGATAATGTTCATAACAAAGTGGGGAAAATTTGCTTATTAGAGGATGCCTTTTGGACTAATCAATGCATGATATACCTTCTAGAGAGCCATGGATCACACCTCCCAAGACCTAATTGGTATGTCCAGCATCATTTATATGGATGATTTAACAATTTTCTCCAAAAACAGAGAAGATCACTTCATGCCCCTACAAAATGTTTTTTAAATATGTAGGAGGTATGGCATTTCCTTAAATCCTAAGAAATGCATATTATATGCAACTAAAGGGAAACTGTTAGGACACATTATAACCAATAATGGCATCTCTAGATACATTGAAAGAGTGGGAGCCATATCCAGAATTGAGCTCCCAAACAACAAGAAGGAACTAAAGTCATTTTTTGGAAAAATAAATTTTGTAAGGAAGTTCATTTCTAGTTTTATAGAGGTTGTCAAACCACTGAATGACTAGCTCAAGAAAGATGACAAAATAACATAGATTAAGGAATCAAAGAAGGCATTTAATGACATCAAGGAGGCCATTGGTCAAGCCCCAGTGCTTATAAGACCCAATTTCTCAAAAGAATTTTACCTTTACTCTTTTACATCTAATCATACCATAGCTATTGTATTGGCTCATAAAGTTGATTAGTGTGGTCACCCAATAGCTTTCATGAGTACTAATTTTAAGAATGTTAAACTGAATTATTCTATGATTGATAAATAGGCATATGAATTAGTAAACGTGATAAATAAGTTTAGACACTACATCTTCATAAATAAGGTGCATGCCATCTTACCTAATTCTACTACAAAACTCATGTTGAGCCAAAATGAGCTAGGAGAGCATAGAGGTGAGTGGATGTTAGTTTTGTACGAATTTAATTTGGAGATAAAGATATCAAAGCTAGTAAGATGTCAAGGATTTATCCAAATGATCACCAATACTAACTCTAGGCTACACATCTTGTGGGTGGATCAATAGGGTTTCCAAAATAATGAGTGGTATGATTCAATCATACATTTGTTGATCAATGGTGTTTATCTTGTAGGTCTATCTAGAAAGCAAAAGAGAGCCTTGAGACTTAAGTTAACACACTACCTGATTAAGGATGGAGTCTTATACTAGAGTAAATTTGAAGGGATATACCTAAGGTGTATCCCACAAGCATGTGAGAGAATGCCACTCTTTTAAAATATTTAGCACCAAAGAGCCAAAATTAACTATGCCTCTACAACTAGTTATGATTGATAAACACTTACACAATGGGGTTTGGACTTTGTTGGAGTCATTAGCCCCAACCCATATGAAGGTCACAAATACATCTTGATTGCCACCAACTATTGTACTAGATGGACTGAAGTAGTAGCCACCAAGTATTGTAGAACTTAAAAGGTAATCAGTTTCCTAGAAGATAATATATGTACCAGATTTAGGACTCTAATGTCTTTGGTATGTGATAATGGGTCTACATTAATCTCAATTGAGATGACCGAGTGGGCTTATGACAATGGTATTATACTTAAGTTTTCCTCCAATCACTATCCCCAGGGGAATGGTGTTTTTGAATCAAAAAATAAAAATTTGGTGAAGGCCATAAAGAAGTCTACAAAAGATAAGCACAGAGCTTAACACAAACTGCTTAAGTTTGCACTCTAGGCTAATAGGACAAGGATCAAGCCAGCATTAAAGACTTCTCATTTTCTAATGGTGTATGGAAAATATCCCATTATCCCCATCACTCTCAAGATACCTATGTATAAATTTATGTAAGAATACATAGAAGAGATTCAATAACATGTCACTTCTATGTTATTAGACATCATCTAGATGGAAGACGACTGAGAAAAGGATTTTACTAACTTTAGAAGACACCAAGCCATGATGAAAAGGTGGTTTGACAAAAGATCTAAAGTCAAATTATTTAGGTAGGGATACTTAGTCCTCCTATCAGACAAAGCATTTGAACCCAAAGGGAAACATGGAAAATTCACACCCCTGTGGATTGGCCCATTCCAAATTATAGAAACATTGGGGAAAAACACCTTTTAGCTCAAAGATTTTCAAGGGCTAGAGTTTAATTTTCCCACCAATGGGAAATACCTCAAGCATTACTTTGTTTCTACTCCACCAGGGGTCTTCATGGAATAACATCTATAAGATTGTTAAGGTTAGAGTAGGTAGGCTAGTTAGTTTCCTTCTTGCTTTATTTTTTCTTGATAGGCTTATATATATTTGTTTGCTTATGATTTTCTATTTCTTGTTTTTTGTTTTTTTTTGTTTCTTTGTTTGTTTGTTTGTTTGTTTGTTTGTTTGTTTGTTTGTTTATTTGTTTGTTTGTTTGTTTGTTTGTTTGTTTGTTTGTGTTTCATTTTTTCTAATTGGTCGTATTCCTTGTTTTAATTAAAATCCTATGGATTGTCTTTGTTTAGAATTACTCAAAGTTCAAGAATTTTGAGTAAGACTATGAATCTTACACAAGAGGACTTAAGGTTGTAGTATTGTATTATGTATAATGTAGGAACTTTAAAAAAAACTCACACATAAATTAGTTACCCCTCAAGAATTCAAAACATTGTGTAAGGCTAAAGCCTTGTTGTAATAAGGATCATGTATGTGGAAGGAGAGTTATAAAGTTAAAAGCATAAGCATGCTTGCGTTTAAAACACATCTTTATCTAGGATTAAAGTTTCAACTAAAGGAGAGTATCCTAAGGCTAGGACATTTGAATAAATCCTTAAACCTAGCTATTCTAGCTCCCAACCTCTATTAAAAGAAAAATTAAAAATGGATACTTAATGCTAAATCAAAAGAGGTGAAAGCCAAAAGTGACTAAGGCAATCTCCATCAGGGCTATGGATGTCTGACTGGCAGTGGAGAAAGGCCATGAGTGGAGCCAAAGGTATCTCTATAAGGGCTATGAATACCTAGATGGCATCAAAACAATGCCCAAGCCTCCCCTAAATTAAAATAAATTATTCTTAAGAAAGTATTTAAATATTGTCAAATTCAAATGCAATGACCAAAAAGATATGAGACCTAGATGTTATTTCTTGAAGTCTCATGACAAATAGTAAGTTGAATCAAAGCACACACATAGCATGTTTAGGCTTTGGCCTGAGGATTTAAATTTTATGCATTTGAACCTTTTTAAACATTAAATTGGTCTAAGTAATGATATGCAAATCCAAGAAGATAAAGGACTTATGTGTTGTTATAAACTAGAGTTTCTATGTTCTAACATATTTCTATGTTTCCCCTATGAGTCACCATTTTTGTTGGAGCCAACATCCCCATTTTTTCCACTTTGGAAATGGGGACCCTTGTAAACCTTTTACAACCTATACATTTTGGTCTAGTTTTGTATAATCATATTCTTGTTATAATGTAGAGATCATCACCATAGAAAGGGATGGGTTTTTCTGAGTTTTATTTATGATTTATAAACTAACCTTACTAACAATTACCTTTGGATGACTAAGCACAGGTTTCATGGAAGAAGATAGGTTTACTTAACAAGAAGCCCTCAGAGTTCAAATTCAAATTTGGCAGGAGTTAAGTTAGAGGGAACAAATTAATAAAAGGGCTGATGAAGAGCTTACATCATGTTTTAAACATATCCCAAGCCTCTTTCTATCCCTTTTCTCTTTTTTTCATATTTTCCATGGGTCTAAATGGATTACATTATAAATTCCTTTCAAAACATCACCTAACTTATGTTAAAATATTAATACTAAAGCCTCGGTACTTAGTCTTGGCTTTAGGATTGATGGTTTACCTCAAGTATTTACATCTACAGGTCTAACAACTGTATATCATGATCTTCTTCGATTTGAGAGTGATCACTTGCTTGGTGGATTTAATCCAATGGTGAGTCAAGCTTGATGACCTTTCAAAAACCCTACAAGCTCAACATGTGTCTGATGTATGCCCTAAAAAGCATGCAACTAATGGTCTAGGCCCATTAACAATCTAATGGAAATCACTTGCTCACTAATTTTCATCTAATAGTGTGTTGAGCCTGAATAATTTTCAAAGGCTTCACGAGCTCAACACGTGGTTAACCCACGACCAAGGTAGCTAACAGAGGTATATAAAGCCCCATGAGGAGGACACATGGTAGCTTTCTAGTCAAATGATGAATATTTGATTGGGCCCACTTAATAAAGGAGCTCAGTTAAATGACTTGGACCTTAATTATATTAATAATGATCACTTTCAAACTAGATTTGATCCAGTGGTGCATCGAGCTTGATGACCTTTTGAAGATTTGTAAGCTTGACACATGGCCAACACATAGCTAGGGTAGATATTGCCAAGGATAAGTAGAATAAGTATGATTTTTTGAGGTTCCAAGTAGCATAACCATGAATTTAGATCAATGGGCCAATGGGAACACAAGAACTTGGATTTGGGTTATCAGGGCAAAACAAAGAAGGCTTTTAAAAGCCAATGCCTAGTCTTTAACTAGCATTTATGAAAATTACCATAAAAGGCACAAAGCCATGCCACATAAGCTCCATGTAAGTATGGAGGATCAAACTCAAAGATATCCTAAGCTTTAAAATTTAGAATGAATGAGAAATAAGGTCCCATCAAATCTAAGGCATGTATAATGTTAAGAAACTAGATATTTCCACCATTAAAGCTAAAAAACCTTAAGTCTTCTATAAAGAAGACCTGGGTTGGCTCAATTAGTCACAAAGAAATCAAAACAACATAGTTAAACCATGAATTAAATGCCTTTATGAAGCCCTTGGTGGCCTTAAAAATATAAATTAGTGTCATAAATGGTGGTAGGTACGCAACAGATGAAGATGGAAGTGAAACTCTACCTAACCTTTGACAGTAAAGGGAGGATTTTCAAAGATACAAAGCTAAACATAGCAGTAGTAAATGCCCATGGAGTTAGTAATTGGTCAAAAATGTTCTTCGTTATGGAGGAATTGTAACCCATATCATAGGAAGAGAAGAGGAATGCCACTATACATCAAAAATACAATGACATATTCACAATCCAGATGATAGGCCTCCATCATGTGATAGCTAAACCAGAGGTATTGTATTGTATCAATGTCCTTAAACTTATTTTTTTGGATTATATAATATATGGTAAATGGATCATTCAAGAGGGAAGTACAAGAAACTTTCATATATCACCCCTATGGCCTTTGAGACCTAATACAAGCTTCCCTTGCCTCATATTCATCTCCCATCCTTGAGATATTGGACTAACACTCAGGACCTCAACTCAGTCCTCACACTTTGGTTAGTCTAAGGCTCCCATGTTTTCAAATCCCTTGATGGAAAAATTCCTATTGTCTAATTTAGGGAGGGCATTAGGATAGCTATGACTTTGCTAAACAGAGCCTTTGGTGCCCCTTCCACTACTTATGTGAGCAAAATTTAGGTATCTTATGTCCACTTTATGTTAGAAAAGAATTTAACCCCTCCTATAAGTGACTTGATAAGTGTTTTTAGGTCAACTAATTCATGGTTATTAAAATAATGACTTCCAAGCAATTATTTATCATGTCTTATCTCTTGGATTCACTCTTGGCTTTTGTAACCTTGTTCGGCATAAGGAACTAGTCACCTAATGGAAAGACCACAATATCTCACCACTAATATAAATTTAATATATTAAAATATAGGAACCACATGAAATTTATTTGTGATGGTGTTATCCCAACCATTTATGAAGCAATCATTTGCATCCCTAAGCAGGGAATCCATCCTCTCATTAAGAAGCAAGTAGAAACTATGGGGGATAAGGATAGAGGGGATCCTAACTCAACCCTACTGATTACCCACTCATGTCACCAACAAGATTTCAAACTAATAAATTACCTCTAAAGTTATCTGGGTTGTGGACAAGACATGCAAAGAGAAGAAGAAATCTCAAGTCCACCCCTTCTCATTAGACATTGACAATGTCATAATCAGAGATAGGAAGTAACTGGAGGTCATGGTGGTATATAGGAATTATTTTGATTTTTATTTCGATGACCTCAAGATTTGGGACCCTAGGACCATATTGATTAGACACATCCAAGATAGGAAGGTCCCAAAGATTAAGTATGGACATTAGCTAGGTGTGGGTGATGACATTTATATAAGAGCCAAAATCTTTGAACGGGTACTTTCAAGAATCAAAGGTCATAACATCTAATTAGAACATATGTTAATCAAGGACAATAATCCCTCATGGGAAAGATGGAAACTACACCCTCTACATTATCACTTATTGTCAGGTCTATCTAGGACTGCCCAACAAGAACCATAGAGAGGATAATCTTCTAAGTCCCAATAAGCAGAACTAGCAGAGCAAACCTAGGTAGGGCAGGCTGAAGATATCAAAGGAAAGGGAAAATATTTGATTGAGGAACCAAATATGGAAAATATACTTAGAGAGGGCCCTCCACCCTCAACACCCCTATAAAAACCCTCTTCTTTAGGCTAGTTCATTGGCATGGTCATTCTTGAATCAGGTGAGACGTTAGAAGGTGCCCTTGTCGACATAGCAATGGTATATGGTTATGATAGGGTAAAGGATCCTTCAAATTTAGTAAATAAAGAGAAAACCCATCTATATGGGGAGAAGCAAAAGGTATATTTTCCTTGGTGCCTCTTTCACCTAAGAAGAAGCCTAGGTTGACCTTCATTTACCCTACTAGTAAAGTCAACCTTTTTAGTGATGAAAACCCAATCCATGGACTAGTCATCCTTGAATAGTTTTTTAATGGGAAGATGTAGAATATCCCATCTCTCTCTCCATCATGGTCCTTCACATGAGCTGGTTTGAGTGTACATGATGAAAGCAAGCCTTGGATTTAGTATATTATGGACAAGTAGGTAGAAAGGAAGATCCAGATCCTTCATGCCAAGGAAGGTCAGAAGTTAGGCACACCTAGAGCCTTTGGGAGTAAAAGTATAGAAGTTATTGAACATCCACAATTTTAGAAGTCAAAAATTAATGTCTAATTCAACCAAGAAATATCAAGACTAGAAAGAATTACCATAATGACTAATATGATTGGACAAGAAGAGTTCACCTTCCACAAGGTTGAACCATTCACTAGGTTAACCCCTATTGGAGGGTAGGAAATGGGAATATACACTATCCATGGGGAGGATGTAGAAATCTTGATTGATGCCCATTCCCAAAAAGCTAAGGTAGGCATCTAGGGATTAAATCAAAGGATCCAGGACTTAGAGAAAGAAATAGAAAGTTTACAGACTTAGGCAAACATCTCAGTACCTAAAACAATAATCAAAATGCTTGAAAATTCATTTTACAAGATGTTAAAGACATTAAAGTCCCTGAGGACAAAATAAGGTACACTAGAAAACAAAGTCTTAGTGATCAAGTAACTAATTGTTCAATGGCAGGCATCTAAGAGTAAAATTGCTCGACTCCTTGACATCCAAATCAAGAAGTAAATTCCAAATTTCAAGGCTATCGGTAGAGGTCACATTAGTGACAACTTTGGAATTATAGGAGACAAGATCCAAACATTGAACACTTGGAAATCTAAAGTTGAAGAGCTTATTTTAGACTGCTAAATACTCATCACCAAAATTTAGAAGCTCTTAGGAACTATGGTCAAGGATCCTGTCCAGCCCACTACCCTAGGAATAATTAGTGTTGAAGAATTCCAACAAATAGTTACTTTAGTGACTCAAGAAATCAAAGGAAAGGGTCAAGTCCAATTAGGCCTAGAAAATAATAAGATACTAGGGTTGATCTTCAATGTGGGGGAGAGAATCAGTGAATCAAGGAACATCAAGGAGGCCTTGGATAGGAATGATAAGGATTTTGATGAGTTGGTAGATCAAGAAGAAAGATGCATCACTAGGCCTATGATGGAATTAAGACTAATTGATGAACAAAATACATGAGTAATGACTATTTTTCAATGGCAAGGTGCCCCACCTCCAAGTTAGGAATCTTTCAGTTATGGCTTACCATGAAGAGCCTATTTTATAAAGTCACATGCTAGTTTATTAGCGTGATTGCCTCTAGGCCACTAATATTGTGAAAGATATTTGTATTATAGTTGTAACAAAGATAGTTGTCTTTTTTACACTTGTAGGTGTGAAAAATGACCATTATACTACCCATCTTCCTATAAATGGGATATGTATTATCGATTGTAAAGTGAGAGACTTCAAACTATTTTGGTATCAAAGTTAAACAATTAATACAAAGAGATCAAGGAATTTAGTAATAATTATCTGGTTTATTGTGTTTCATTCTGTAAAGTTTCTCAATTTCTTGTTGGAGTGTATACATGAATCATTTCCAAATATACTAAGTAGATTATTAATTACAAAGTTATTAACTTATGTAATGTTATGTTAGTGAAAAAAAACTAGGTTTACTTCACTTTATTTTTTCTACAACATAGATGTGCATTATCTATCTAAATGTTTTGCAAAACCTAAAAGTAAATTCAAAACCTTACTTGTATCATCATAATATCTTCAAAATTAGGCCAGGCAATTCACACTATATACTAGCTAAGATCACTCTTGGTAATTCTATAATCTTTGTCAATATATTTACAGTTAGGGTTCAACAATCACTATTTATTTCTTACCCTACCCTTCCTTTTTTCCATTTTTTAAACTATCCACTTTAGTACAAAACATTGTTCATAATTGTTTAGCTTAGCTAGTAGTTCAGATCTAGATCTATTTGTTAAATTTAGTACTTAAGCAAGATGGCCCCCAACCATCAAACTCTATAAATATTATGGAACAATCCATGTTGTTTTGCTTTTATTTTTACCATAGTCACCTTAATTTCCAAATACCTACAACTCATGCCTTTAATATTTAGATTCTAAAATGAGAAGTGTTCTTTAAACACTAGAGAGCACCTTTGGTTTATTTAAAAGCATCAACACTATGCTCCAATGAGTTTCCTTGATTATATTCCTACCATTTATTATTATAAATACTTTTCATCTCCGATTTTGAAATATTAGTATTGTCTTCTTATTTTATTCCTTTCCATTGTACCAAATACCTCTTATAACTTCCTTATCTTGTGTTCATTGTCTTCTTATCTAGAACATGTACTACCTTTTATTTATTGTTCTTTAGTGATTATTACTTACAATAATGTTAATAATCTTATACCCCTTCAACATACTTTCCATTAATATCATATATATACAAAACATCAAAATACTTGAGATATGCCAAAAAAAATTGGTAAACTTACCTAATAAGAATTGTCATTGATTTTCTTCACAATTACGCATGGACCAATTTTATTATACTTTCACTTACTTCATGTACCTTTGGGAAATATTTATTTATTGAAATAAACCATTACAAAATATCCTTATTTAAATACATTTGATATTATTGATGCATTTGATGATAATTTATTAATTTCATTGCTTTCCTATAAATTTCATCTTAATTATTTTTTTTTTTAAATTATTTTATGTCCTTTGTAAATGCCTATACATCATCACTAACTTGTTCTACAATTGCTAAATTCACACAATATAAAATACCCATAGGTTTTATATAATAAACAATTTGAAATTATTAATTTCTTATTGATATGTTCACAAAACTATTACATGTAAACTTAACTTGTGATAAATACAAATCTTATTGTTTGGGCTTCCCTCCAACTATGCATCTCAACAAATTTTCCAAGTTTGTGTTTACTAATTATTTTTGTCCATCTATTTTTGGGTAGTATGCAATATTAATTTTTTTATTATTTCCCAATTTCATCCATAGATTCCTCAAAAAATGACTTAGAAATTTTGTGTCCCTATTTGAATCAATGGTTTTTGTAACACCATGCAATATTACAACATCTTGGAAAAATAGTTCTGTTACTCTAGTGGAATCATTGGTTTTATTACATGCAATGAATTGACACATCTTAGAAAACTTGTTTACAATAACAAAATTTGAATCAATACCTCTCTATGCATTTAGAAACCCCAACATAAAGTCTATACTCAAATCTATATGAGGTTATTTTAGAACTTGTATAATCATGTATAACCCTGCATTTTATTCATTATTTTTATCCACTTGACATATCTTTCATATTGAAATATAAATTTCCTAGTTTGTCTTCATCTTTGGCCAAAAATACATATCCTCCACCAAATATTTGTCTTAGTCTTACTAAAATATCTATCCAAACCACCACAGTGTAGTTATTTTATAGTATTGTCTCTTAGAGACCCATCTGGAAAACATAATTGTTTTCCATTAAATAAAAACATTCTTGCATAAGATAATCATCAAAAATATTAATTGTATCACCTGTTAATCTATTATCCTCTTTATCATCTATATTTAAAAAATGTGTATTAGTGTCATATAATTCCTTAAAAAATTCAAATCCACTTACTTCAATCTACATAGTAGTTAATAGTGCCACTCCTCTACTCAAAGCATCAAGTAATTGATTATGATTGCCTAATGTATATTTTAAAATAAAAATATATACATAAAAGAAATACACTCATTTTGAATTCCTAATATTTTAATAATTTTAAGTGTTCACATACTTCAAATCCTCATGATCTATAAATAGAATAAACTTCTTAAGCACTAGGAAATCCCTCCAATGTCTTAATTCTTATATAGTGGCATAAAATTCAATATTATATGTTTAACACTTTTTCTTAACTCATTAAATTTCCCATTGAAATATTTTATTGGAATTCACTCTTGGTTTAACACAACACTAATTCTTAAATGTTAAACATCAAAATCCACATCAAACACTTTGTTAAAATATGGTAATGCTAAAATGGATTTTTTTTGTTATATTCTTCTTAAAAAATTTAATACTTTTTGTTGTTTTATCTATTCATACAAATTATTTTGCTTCCATCCAATCTCTTATTGGTTCAATAAGTTAATACTAATGTTTTTAATAAATTTTATATAAAAAATTTCTCAACCATGGAAACCTCTTAGCTCTGTGATACTTTTTAGAATACGCCACTTAAAAATTGACTTTACCTTTTCTTCATCCATCTTGACACCACTACTAAAATTAAAAACCACCAAATTGTGAAACCATTTTTCATAGACATGCTCTTATCAATATTTTCCAAAATATTTCCATTTCTTAAAAATTATAATACCATTCTCAAATTCATTCAGAGGTCTTGTTTACTCTTATTGAATATCAATAATGTTGTCAAAGTAAACCACTATAAACTTACCAATATAATCTTATAACATTGTGTTCAAAACCCTAAATATTTTCTTGGGTGAATTAGATAATCTAAATGAGATCATAAACTAGTCATATAATCCATAGAATGTCTTGAATGTTGTTTTCCATTCATCTCATTCTTTAATGTAAATATGATAGTATCCACTTCTAGGATCAATCTTATTAAATTATTTTCCACCTTCAATGGCATCCATCATATCATATAAATGAGTTATATGAAATTTGTATCTGATAGTTAATTGATTGATTGCTCTACTATCCATACACATTCTCCATGTTCCATCTTTATTTACATTCAACAATGTTGGTGTTGCATATGGGTTGATGCTCTCCCTCACTACACTCTTTCTCACCAATTTAGTAATTTGTTTATTCAATTGTTCATATTTTTATCATCTCATCATATAAGCCTATTGAATAATTAGACCTAATCCTATAATAAAATAATATAATGTTGAATGTCTCAGTTTCGTGGTAAACTATTTGGAAACTCATTAGGTATAACATTTTTATATTCTTTCAGTAGTTTTGTTGATTTTATTGGTAATCATACCAATTTTGTGTCTTTTTTTAATTAATGCATAACATAAAACCTTTTGATGTGGGTTTTATACACACCATATAATCTTATGAGTTATATTCTAATAATTTAGGATCAGTGAAATGATTTACTCCAATGCATATGTTGTAGGTATTCAATTTTGTAAATAACCAAGTGGTAGAATATCAGTGAGCAATGGGTTATTTATATGAGATTGTTTGGTTTTATGGATTCAAATAAAACCAAATTATACTTGAGATATTTTGATGGAAGTTAACCAAAGGTGGGTAATATCAAAATAAAATAAAATATGGGGGAAGGGTAGGGTAGAGAAGAAGGTTTATGAACCAAAGATATGTGAAAGACTTGAAAACCACATCCCACACTATGAGTTGGATAAGTGGCAGGGAACCAATGCTTGATGCAAGTTCATATCATCACATAAAATACACAAACAAAGTTAGGATTCCAAGGAAATGAATACATTGGATATCACTATTCATAACCAGAGGTTGCTACCAATGTATGATTTCAATTTCACATATTGAAAGGGAGATTATGATTAATAAACAAATAAATCAAATTAGTAACATTAAAATATGAATAAATATACTAAAAAAACTTTTAAACAACCCAAATATTAACATATCATAATGATGGAGCTTATTTAATGCATCACAAGGTTTATATAAGAAGAAGAATGCACATCATTAAAAACATGCAAACTAATTTTTAGAATTTCTTATTCATGTTAATTGAAAAAATTTTCCTCCCTTTTGAATAGATAAATTATATGTATATATATTCTTAGGGAGGGTTTGTCTCACCTCCAATATAGGGTCTAATTTTACATTTCTAATTATCTACTCCAAAGTTATGATTCATGCAGAACATACATGTCTAGGATATTCATAAGATAACCAACATAAACTACATCATATATGTGGGTGTGGGTGTGTGCACACGTGTGATTAAAAATTTAACTAAGACCCAATTATTTTTATATTATAATAAATCCATACATACATAAATACATATGTACATGTATGCATGTATGTACACACACATACATATATAATATATCAATATTGTAATAGTATTTTAACTATTATATATGATTATTTTATATATGTATGTGTGTGTACATACATACGTGTGTGTGTGTGTGTGTGTGTGTGTGTGTGTGTGTGTGTGTGTGTGTGTGTGTGTGTGTGTGTGTGTGTGTGTGTGTGTGTGTGTGTGTGTGTGTGTGTGTGTGTGTGTGTGACTCTAACTTGGCACTATTGGAGGAACAAGTTGGTTGCATGCTTGATGTAGTTACTCAAGTAAATGGAGGACTTGAACTAGAGGTTGGCCTGGTAAGAATATGCATCCTTTTATGAACTAAAACCTAGGGTTAAATAAATATATGAGTTATTGGTAATTTATTATGTGTTTTAGTAGTATCCTTGTAATGAAATTTGAGTTTTTTTATATAATGCATAGGAAATGTCAGACTCAGTATTAATAATGACATGTTTGATAATGGATGGATTTAATATCCATGTGATTTCATTTATTATACTTTTGTGATCATATTCTAAGGCTTTTAATTCATCTCTAAGGGCTATACCTTAGTCACCTTATCTTTTTCAAAATTAAGTAGTTGCAAAATCTCTTCACTAGTCTTATACACTATGTCTTATACTTCAGCCTTGAATATATCTACAACTACTCTAAGTAATCATTAAAAATTTAACATATTTAATGGTTTCCATTTATAGTTAATCACCCATGTTACCTTCATATCCATTATAATTTATATATCCTATCTTTCTTAGCTCATGAACTATTTTATCAATGCCTTCATTTATTGCTGCCAATTGAAGGCACTATATATTCTAGAAATCACATACTTTCAAATGCCACACAACTTATTGGGAGGTAAATAGGTTTAAATTATTATAATCACTATTTATTACACAAGACACCAAAAAGTTAAGACTCTTTTATAATTCATTCAATTGGTTCCTAAATGTTAGCACTCTTCCCCAATGCGGTTGGGACTCACCTTTTTAATTCCTTATCATGATCAAGAAGTTGTATAATTTCTTAATTGCACTATGAAAATTCTCTATTATTTATGTGGGATCTCAAATAATTTTAATCTATAGAATAAATTTTATGTCTTGGTCCTAGATCCTATACATGTTTTCATAGCTTCCCTAGTTTATTCCATGAAATCACAAAAGTCATATTCATACTCACCAAAGTGATAGGGGTTTATTTTTTATTTCATTTACAAGGAGATTATGTTCTCTCTTTTTTTATAGTATTATTTACTCCCATTTCCTATCCACGTAATTTAAATTTCTAACACTATGAATATTTTTAGTCTATTTATCAAAGCATATTCTTATTGTTGGCAACATTGTGAGGACCATGACCATTCTATATTTTTTCACCTTTGGGACTCTTTGACCCAAAAATTGAAGCACTTACCCTAGTCCATCCCAAGATATTAATCTAGGTTGTTGTATCTACTACATATTTTATATGTCCTAGAGTCTTTAATATTAAAATAATGGAATACTCAGTTTGAATAGATAGAGGAATTGACAAGCCCAATGGGGAAGATGGACTCAAGGGTGCATGTGGTGATTGGTTATAAAACAATAAAATGTACACAAATTTTTCAAAATAAAATTATCCTTCTAGGAGTTTGGGGTTTGGATATTGTTTAAGTTATTGTTGAAATAATTAAAGAATTAAAAGATCTAATAGTTTGTTTCCTGGTCTCCTCAATATTACAATGGGCATACAATGGCTTAGTTGTTAAATAATATTACTATAGTGACACATATTGAGAAAGGGAAATAGTATATAGAATAGTATATGTCAAATTAATAACATTAGTGTTTAAAACTATTATGGAGGAGAAGAGGGAAGACACTACCTTATTGAGGGCCTAACATTATTTATGAGTAGGAACATTTTAACCTTATATGGGGGATGGTATTTTGTATCCTTCGAACAACTATGTGTTGGCTGATTTATCTTCTTCTTGCTCATTTTATCTAGACTCAGTATCCTCTATTATTTTATTTTTCTCAATTTTGACTCTCTTTTCCTCTTCCTGCATTGTTTCTTGTTCCTCTTCTTCATCATTATTAATGAAACCTACAAGAAAAAATTCCTCTTTTTTTAATTCCTATGATTCATCATAAAAATGATATCTATGATCAAATATAACCTATGTAGGTCTTTCGTCTACTTGTTAAATCTTAGGAGAGACAAAATTAGTTTTTGGCTTCCTAGGGTAAGTAAAAATGGGTGTTTGAGTAGAAATGGTGGCTTTTCCTATAGTATATGATATGGAAGATTAAGGGACCTCATTGGTGGATGGAAATGAACCATTTGACATAGGTGGTGGTGAATTACAAATGCAATAAGTTTTAAAAGGGGAAATAGATGAGAGAACCATAATACATGGAGGTGGAGGAGGTAAAATTGTAGGTGCCTCTAGTTGATATTTTGGAGGTGATGAGTGAATTATTACAAAATAAATCCATTTTTTTTAGTAAGACTTAGTTATTCAACTATAGACAAAGGAGGCAAAGGTGCCAAAGAAATTGCTCCTTCTGACCCACTTGTAGGAGGTGGCATCCTTATAGTTGTTGTATTGAGTTACATTCTATATAATGGTTGAGGATTCATAGGTCCCTTAAGAATATTATTCTTTATTTATAGATTCACCTCCCTTTGAATGACATATTATTCCATTAGACTAGTTTCTTCCTATTGTGTAAAATGGATGATGGCCTTGCATTGGGGATGATTGAGCCTATGGTTGGGGACATTATTAAATTATTGATCTATTCACCTCATCTATAGTTTTAATTTCCTCCTTTCTAGTAATCAAAGGATTATATTGAATATTTTGTACAAACACCATTGGCATACTGTGTTTGTTCATATAAATGTAGACCTTAAATTCATTTAGAGCATTGATAAAATTTTCATCATGCTTAAAACTTTTCTGTCCATAGTGACTATGAATTCCCTTTTTCTTAGGTTTGTTCAGATATTTCCTAGCTCTTCCCCTAGGGTCTAAATCTATGTATCATGCTTCATCTAGACCGTAATAGGTCCTAATTTTTATTAGTGAATTGAGGTGATTATTCACTATGGACTAAATTTTACTGATGCTTAGTGGGGTTTATGGTAGTACCCTTGGAATTTATCATAGAGATATAAATCCACACTATTGTATATTTGATTTATTATTTTTTTCTCTATCAACTTATTAGGGACATAACAAGGAAAATATAGAGGAGGTGCCCTAGTTACCTCTATCTTGATTATGGTACAATCATGATAGTACCAATAATACCATATTATATACATACATACATACCATATATATATATATATATATATATATATATATATATATATATATATATATATATATATATATATATATATATATATATATATATATATATATATATAGATTTCTTATTATATTATAATAAATCCTAGGTATCTAATACCCATAGATGATCTGGAGGATATTTAGTTCAGTAGTCTTCATTGGTCATAGTTGCAAAAGGTCAACTACAAAGATCGTAGCTAGTGGCGTCCACTCTTGTTTCAGAATGGGATCCATCCACCATGGTATATTAATGTACTTTTAATATTCCAATTACATTATTGTTTTATAACATATTATATGGGTACATTCTCATGTTAACAAGTGGTAAAATGAGGAGTGTTTCGAAAGGTCCGTGTGGTGGGTCCTTAGGCCACCATGACTTTCACATTTTATAAGTCACAATGATATGGCAAGTTTGAGTTAGTTATTTATGTTGAGTTTAAAGTATGTAACTCAAGATCTAACTCAACTTGACCTAAAACAAAGACAGTTATTCTAATCGAATGCATGTAAACTCAATAATCAACTTATAGCCTGAGTTCCAATTTATGATTCTCCACATTGCCCAAGATTGAGTTAACCTTTTATGCACTTAACCAAGCTTGAATCATTTAAGCCATGCCAACCAAAAGGGTGAGTTAAGCATGGCCTAAGACATAATTTTAAATATCTCTATGAAGCCTATTTAAAATCTTTATTTCTTCCTCCTCATTAAATGTCAAATGTTAATCCCTTCAAGGAAAATGCATTTGATATTCCAAGGTTATTATGGGGTGGATGAGGTGGCTAGACAAAATCCATTGGAATTATTGCATAGATACATGGTCCCTGAAGGTAGTACGTGACTATTGTTACAATCATGAATGTCATTTTTAAATAGGTCATGAATGTAAAGGACAGGATTACCATTTTATAAGACTTTGAGGCTATGGTGAAGGGGAGATGTCATTCACAACCCTAAATGAGAGAGGAATCTATATTATATGGGATGAATAACATATTTATGCAGGAAAGAAGACCAATCCATAATGGACATATGTCATGGCATCAAGATAATTACAGGCACATGGTCCCCAAAAATGGTGATTGTTATTTACATAGTCCCAACAGGGATTCAATTGCCTATTTGAGATGTCTTATTTTGAGCCTTGGGTGAAGATATAAGTTTTAGGTAATATATATACATATAAACCACAACATATATAAGGTGGACATTTCATCTATTTGGAGTTGAGTCAAAGGCAATCTTATGTAAATACAAAGACCAATCCATTTGAGGATGAGACAACTATTTTGTAAATCCTTTAGCTATATGTCATAATTGTGTGTTTACAGATGCATCAAGACTTGAGCTAGGATGGTAAATTTTATCATGGGGCATATGAAATAAGAATCCAGACCAAACCTTGAATGTGAGAATGTATATACATAGTCTCGAGAAGAGATGAACATGCATATTATGAAAGGAATATATTGTGTAAGGCCTTAGGCCAAGGATGCGAGTTGACACATATGAAAAGGATTTGGAAATGTAGACCTGAACCTATGGGGATGAGTCATAAAATTTTCAAGGACCTAGGTTGAGGTAGAATGGGACACACAAACCGAGCTGTGAGAAGCAAAAGGGTCAGAAGGTGTTTCAAACCCATGATCTCCTCTTGCCACTATATATATATATATATATATATATATATATATATATATATATATATATATATATATATATATATATATATATATATATATATCTGTATTGCATCATGGTTTTTAAAGATAGAAATATCTGTGTGAATATTATTTTGAAGACCCATAGTCCTGAGACTATGTTATGTTTAATGCCCTTATTTTTATAAGGCCCTTGGCCATGGAGGATGAATATATATAGTTTTAAGGTTTATCTAAGAAGTTGCAATTCTGTGAAAGGTATATAATACTCTTCGATCTCAGTATGCCCATTTTAAGAGTTTGTCATATACTCTTATGGAGAAAATTTCCCATTTTGCAAAGAGAAAGTACTTACAGAGCTATGGACAAATAGGGGGATGATTTTTGATCAGTTTTAGAGTCCTCAATGTCTATGTTTTAGTTCTTTTTGTAGGTGACAAGTCCATTTATTATTATTGTGAGTTGTATTATTACTTAAAAATATATTTTTAATGGATTGGATTGTGATTTTGTAATCCCAAAGATGTAGCCCAAATGGGTGAACTCCATTATCAAATTTTGTGCCATTTTAATTTCAATTTTATTCTAAGTTTTAGTTTATAATTCAGATTTATAAATGAATTAATGAGACATTAAGGATACTATGGAAAGTTATAAAAATAACACAAAACAAGGAGTTGAATTCATAATCATATTTATGGAGTTATTATACACTCAGGTTTGATTCTTGAATATTAAATATATTTCATATTTTATTTTATCAAGAAATTGAGAAATTTTCAAACAATTATATATCACTTAAGTAATTGAGATTATTAGTATCTGATTCTAATTTTTTTTTTGATTTATCTAAGTGGCATAAACTTGGTTTATAGTTCAATTTTGGTATTAGAGTAGGTTGATACATGACTTGCTTCAGTTGTTGATATACTTTATTTTTAGATTTTTTAGATATCAGATTCTTACTCTGTGTTCTTCTATTTGATTTGATTATGTAGGATGGATAGTTCAAAGGAAATTTGAAGGTTTTCCAATTCATTGGAAGAAGACAAGCTTCTAACAACCAAGGTTCTAAAACCACTAGTCCTACAAGATCAACATGGATGATGAACAAGTAATTGTCACTTGAAGGTGTGAGATGGTGTTGAGAGAGGATCAACATTTATATCTTGAGATGAATTCAAACAAAATGCAAGGAATTTTAAGTGATGCATATCTAAGAGGGTTTAGTTGTAGTCCTATTACCATTCTTACATAGAGGGTAAATTAAGGTATGATGGAAATATGATTTTATCTTGGTATTGATAGAATATTTTGGTCTTTGATAACCATTTTTGTAGCCTTTATATTTAGGATTACTAGTCATATTATGTATGCCTATGTCCTTAATTATATAAATAACTAAAAATACCAAATCCATGGTAAGATATGGAAATGGTGAATAGGGCATTATTTAGGAAATTGAACAGGTTTTTACACTTTATCAATTGAGTTTTTAATTGGTTCATAAGTTGGTTTATGTTTCAAAACTTTTTTAAGAGTTTTATTAAACAAATATGGAGTTTTTTAAACACCAAAAAAATTTCAACCAATACTCAACATGTGCATTTCACAATTTATTTAGAGATATAAATTATTTTGAATGTAACTATGTATTCATAGTTTTGGTTTGACTCCTTTGTATAGGGTTACCTTGGAAGTAAAATATATCTTTATTTGGAATTTTTTTGAAAGCCTTTTGAAAATATAAAATGGATCATCTAACTCTTAGAATATAGATTTTTAAATAAGATCAAACCACCTCCTATTCAGTTTTGTAAACCATGAAAAGGGAACAACCCTTACTAATCAATTTGTTTATTTTAATACTTTTGTATAAGCATGAAAATGGTATTAATTTGTATGCTTTTATTCACTTAAAAAAAAATTCAAGGAAAATATTAGCTATTGGATTCAATAAGTATTTTTTTTAATCCTAGTATTGTATAAGAATATTTGTTATCTCCTATTTTAGTTTTCCATTATGACGAACATTTTGGGAAACATACTCTAGATGAGCTTGGAGGTATGAATCAGGGAGTAGCCAATAGTCAGGAAACTTAAAGATAGGTTTAACATTATTAGTTCTCTCTTCACATTTATGATATGTCCTATAGATACTTATAGAGTTTATGAGTTTGTAAAGAGGCTCTTATTTATGAATTATGCAGTTATAACCTTAGGATAGATAAATTCATTGCACATTTTTATACTTGACATATACATTTAATTCCAAATATATCTTGGGAAATGTTTGTATTACAAAATTTTTATACTCAAATGTATATTTGTCATACACATTTTGTAGATGTACTTTTAAATACCCATGAATGGGCAACATTTGTAAATGTAAGTACACATGTGTTGCAATGTGTTTATAAGTCGTATAGGGGTATGTAGCACATATTATTTTCCCTTGTGTGATGTTGATAACAAGGAGAATACCTTAAACTTCATGCAATTCATGGGTTGAGATAATATACTAGATTTGATGACTATTTTAGGTTACATGTCATTTTAGAAGAATGGGTAAAGAGTTTGTTTTACTCTCCATAATCAATTTACAATTTCAATTGGGTGATTGACTTCTTTTAGGGATGTTTTACAACATCTTATTTCATTGATGTAGACTTTTGTGTTTCAAATGTACTTTTATTATGTCATTTTCATAGATTGACTTCATAACTCCATTTACTATTTTTGGATCCTATATGTTTGGAATTAGTATAAGGAAATTGTCAATGGAAAAGAAGATAATTTATGAAGATCTTTTGGGTTAGTTGGATTATTGGGACTTTGGGAGACAAAAATCCTCTTTGTGAAGAGGTTTGATCTAGAGGATATTTAGTTCACCAGTCTTTGTTAGTCAAAGTTACAAAAGGTTGACTATGAATACCGTAACTAGTGGGGTTCACTCTTGTTTCAAAAGGGGTTCAGGCCACCATGGTATATTAACATAATTTTAATATTGATATTACATTATAGTTTTATACCATATTATATTGGTGTTTTGTCAAGTTGACAAGTGACAGGATGAGGAGCATTTGGAAAAGTCCACATGGTGGGTCCTTAGGCCACTAAGACCTTCACATTTTCCAAGTCACAATGTTATGGCAAGTTCAAGTTAGCTATTTATGTTGAGTTTAAGTTATGCAACTCAAGATATAACTCAACATGACCCAAGATGGAGACACTTATTCTAACCAAATGCATGCCAAATCAACAATCAAATTAGAGCTCGAGTTCCAATTTATGATTCTCCATATCATTTGGGATTGAGTTAACCTTCCTTGCACTTAAATGAGATCATATCATTTAAACCATGCCAACCAAAAGGGAAAGTTAAGCATGGCTTAATCCATGATTTTAAATATCTCCATGAAGCCTGTTCAAAGGCTTTATTCCTTCCTGCCCAATAACTATGAGATTTTAATCCGTTAAAGTAAAATGCATTTGTTATTCCAAGGTTATTTTGGGGTAGATGAGGTGGTTAGATAAAATACATTAGAATTATTGGATAGATACATGGCCCTCAAAGGTAGTAGGTGACTATTGTTATAGTCATGAATGTCAATTTAAAATAGGCCATGAATGTAAAGGAAAGGATCACCATTTTATAAGCCTTTAAAATTATGGTAAAGGGGAGATATCATTCATAACACTAAATGGGAGAGGCATATATATTATAAAGGATGTATAATATATCTATGGAGGAAATAGGACCATTCTATAATGGACAAATGTCATGGCATCAAGATAATTATAGGCACATAGTCCCCAAAAGTGGTGATTGTTATTTGCATAGTCCTAATAGGGATTCAATCACCTATTTGGATGTTTTTATTTTGATCCTTGGGAAAAGATATAGGTTACAGGTTATATATATCATAAGGAGGACATTTCATCTATTTTGATCCTTTGTTATAAGGTGGATGTTTTTGGTTTGATCCTTGGGCAAAGATATATGTTGTCAAAGGTGATATTATTTAAATACATATACCAAGACATTTGAGGATGACACAAATATTATATAAATCCTTTAGCCATATGAGATAACTTTGTATTTACAGATGCACTGAGAACAAAGATGGGATGGTACATTTTCTCTTGGGGAATATGAAATAAGAACACAAACTAAACCTTGAATGTGAGAAAATATATACATAGTCACAAGAGGAGATGAACATACCTATTATTAAAGGCATATATTGTGTAAGGACTTAGACTAAGGACATGAGGTGACATGTTTGCAAAGGATTTAGAAACACATACTTGAGTCTATAAGAATGAGGCATCAAATTTACAAGGACCTAGGCTGAGGCAGAATGGGATACATAGACTGAGATATGAGAATAAAAAGGTGTTTCAAACCCATGATGCACTCTTAAAAAAAATGTACTTAACCATTACATCATGTTTTTTAAATATGTATTTTGTGTGAATACTATTTTAAAGTCACCTAGTCCTTAGACTATGTTATGTTTAATGCATTTATTTTTATAAGGTCCTTGGCCATGGAGGATGAATATATATAGTTTTAGGGTTTATTTAAGGAGTTGGAGGTCTATGAAAGGCAAAGAATGTTCCTATATTTCATTAAGCCCATTTTAATATTTTGTCATATAATCTTAATGGAGAAAATTTCCCATTTTGGAGAGAGAAAGTACTTGCAAAACTACAGATGAATAGGGGAATAATTCCTTATCCATTTTAGAGTCCTCAACATTTGATTTTTAGTTCTTATAGGTGATAGGTCCATTTATCATTATTGTGAGTTGTATTATTACTTACATATAGATTTTTAATGGATTAGATTGTAGTTTAGTAATCCTAGAGACATAGACCAAATGGGTGAACTCCATTATCCAGTTTTATGCCATTTTAATTTTAGTTTTATTCTATGTTTCAATTTATAATTTAGATTTATGAATGAATTAATGAGACATTAAGGATACTATAGAAAGTTATTAAAATAACACAAAATAGGTAGTTGAATATATAATAATATTTCTAGATTTATTATACACTCAGGTTTGATTCTCTAATATTATATCCATTTCATATTTTAGTTGATTGAGAAATTGAGAATTCATAAACCAATTCTATTTCACTTAAGGAATTGAGATTACCAGTATCTTATTTTAAAATCTATTTGATTTATGTAAGGGGGTAAACCTAGTTTACAGATCAATAGATCACTTGGTATACTTATGGGTAAATGTATTATAAAATTCTTTTGATTTAACTTCTAAACCTATAAACATGTAGTTGGAATAATAATCATATGACCTATTCTTTATGTATTCATTACATGGCTCACAGGGTTGCCCTTGAGTCTTGTATATTTTCCACATTAATACATCCACTATATAGATTAGAATATAAAAATTTACAATAGAGATCCTTTGGTCAACCCAAAAAATTTGTTCCCTCATAACTAATCTAATGACTTCACTAAATGCCACAATTTTATGAGTAATTAAAATAATTTATAATAAAGGCACCCATTTATCATGTACATAGGTCATGCTAGGAAAACCATACAAAATTTTGATCAGTGTCATTATTATTCAAATTCCTTTCTCAAAGATAATTACTGGGACTAAAAATATAGCAAATTGAATATTCAATTTTATTCCCTTCCTAATCCAATGTTTGAATTTACCCTTAACTATGTTATGTTTCAACAAAGCATTAGCTTAAACCTTATCCTAGGTCACCTTGGTAATTTTATGTTTCAAATAATTCTCAAATTGTTACCTATAAACATATGTTATTAAATTTTTTTGAAGTCTAAAATGTAGGAAATCCTTAATAATAACACTATTAGTAAAAAAATATGAAGTAAATTGATGTAAGACATTATCTCAGATCACATTGTGCAATCCTATGGTCTTGATTCTCAAAAAATCATCAATATATCTTCATTCATATTTAGATAATTAATCTTTTGTTTAATATGGATCTGCATCATAAACTACATCCCAAATGAATGAGTAATGAGGAAATTGAGATTGAAGGTCCCCTTTGTCAAATATTGTATCCATATATTCGACACCCCCTATAATTGTGTATGGGGAAGGGTTGATTTAGATATGTTTGTGATGAAGAAGTAATTTTTATACTATAAATCTCTATAAAATTGCTTGTAATTTGACTAAAAGTAATCAAAAATTCATTAGAAGAAATATTATGAATTTTGACAACTAGATAGCTCAAATTCATAGTTTTCATGTATAAAATCACTGTAAATGCTAAATTGATGTCATTTCAAAAAATTTATATATTTCCAAAACTTAAAGAATTGAATGCTCAATTCATGTCAAGTTAATATGTTAATGAATTTTGGTTTTGATTCACATTTTATTTTAAATTTTATAGGAAGCTTTGGCAGGTGCCTTTTTGCATGTGGTAGATTTTTGTTCACTATGAATGCTTATTCATCACCTTAAGATAGGTGTCCATTTATCGTACATCATATTTTTCCTACCTATAAAATTTTGCATTTGTATTCTTGTTTTGCATCTTTCTAACTATGACTCTTATCACAATATCACTTACTTAGAGTCTTTGTCATTATAATCTTGATCAATACCCATTAAAGTTATGAGTTAGTGATATTATACCACTTGACATGATATTAATAATCTGGGGTTCTTTATTTTTATTAATGGTATACAACTTCCCTATAGAATCCAGATGAATGAGATGTTGTCACATGGATGGTATTTGGGCCTCCATAATCTCTTCATATCCTAAATATGTACCTTATTTCAACAATTTTCATGTTTATGAGATGGGGAAACATGGATGACTATCAATGATCTAGAAAAAATAAAACCTTGATAATATACCTTAAACTGACTAGATCAAACTTAAAGAGATGATGCCACATGAAAATATCTCATTAATCTAGGGTAATTTGAAAATTTAATTCTTTATATAGACCTATCAAGTGATGAGTGTCCAAGATCACACCACATGGATGAATCTTGTTGATCTGAGGAACTTATAACTCTTACAATGTGCCTTCTTTCTGACAGGGTCTAAGTGAACAATATTATGACATGTGTATAATCCATGTTAATATAGATAAATTAAGAGACAAATTTATTTATTTTGGTATATTGATTTTATTTATTTAAGGGTATCATGTCATATGGAATAATTTTGGGGATGTGGGACTATTTAAAATTCTTATAGTGTACTTTCCCCATCTAATTTCTCATATTTTGGGTTGAGCTGATGATGCCACCCATTTCAATCTTAAGTAAATGAAATGTATAAAAAAAAGCCCAATTCCTGATCTATATTCTACAAGTATATGACATTTTAACATGTGTATGACTCTCAAGGTTTTATAGGTCTCTAATAAATTGAATCCATGAGACTAGAATCAACATGATATAACCACATAGCAAAGGAATCTAGTGAAAGACTTCAGTTAAATATGTCTAATTGCCAAAATCAATACTAGCCATATAGAAAAGTAATTATGCATTTAAACACCATCTCATTAGCATTTTTAGTCAAGTAAATCCACAAACTCAACTTGGAGTAAGCATTCAAAATGAAAATCAAACATGATAAATAAAATGGTTTTAGAAAATGCCCAAGCTTTGAATTTATCTTTTGAAATGTAAAGTTTAAACCAAAGAATATTATGATACATGGATCAATTCAATATTAAAATTTCAAATTTTACTTAGATCAAAAAAATAATGTTTATAATAATAGCGGGTCTCTATTTGAATTCTGAAAATGGGGTATGTTGGGGCACAACAAATTGTGACTCAATGGGGAAATTCTCATAAGTATTTAAGAACCCAATATATCATTTAATGCATTATAATAAAATTTTAAACCTTATAATAAAATAATAAAATAACCTAGATAGCTAAAAGAGGTTCTAAATCACCCATGAAATGTACTATCTATTTTCTTTTCTATGATCTATGTGTCAATATGTAGAATTCATTACCATTTATTATGAGAGTTTTGATATATATTTGCATAGACACTATAGGTTTCATTTTAATTTGATGATTTTATAAACAATAATAAGAGAATCTTGAGAATTTCTCCATTACCCATCGATAACCACATCCCTAATAAAAATACCTATGTCTCCACTTTAAACATTTCTATATTTCTAGTTAAGCATCTATATTCCTCAAACATTTTAACTGAATGACCCTATTTCCATAAGTTTATATGATTTTTTTATTCAATCTCATTTTTTTGTAACATAAATAAGAGGGTTGGGTATCACTATTGGTGTATAATAAAAACATACCTTATCAATATGTCCCTATCAAAACACAATCATTCCGTTGTTAATTATCTCTTGTTATGTTTTTAGCATGTAAGAGTGTAACTGACCTTTGAAATTGAAAAGACTTTCTAAACTTTTCATCAATATATTAGATAAAACTTTAATGATCTTGTGAAATTATTCAATTTAGATATAAATTTAGTTTTAGTCATAACATGTAACATAATTAAATAACTTCTAAGTAATAAAAAATATATCTTAGTGACTGTCATTTGTGTATTTATTTAGTTATCACCTCTTTTTTGATGTATTTTCAATCTTCCCACATAATAAATTTATCATACTATTCTAAAACTCAAGTAAATAGTCTATAAAACATCAAAACTAACTATAAAAGCAAATGTTGAATACAAGGCAACTAATATAGGAATGATGGAAATCTAATATAAGGAAAAAAAGATAGAAATTAGGAAATATACTCTAGAAAGTAAGCAATATAATATACTCCTACTTTTTGGATGTAAACTATAGTCATTCAAGAGCATCTTCAACTAGAACATCCATGAAAGAAAGTTTAAAAAATACCCATTCACTAGAAATGTGATATAATAACCTTGGATGTATTTTAGGTAAAAATATTTATTTCCTTGAATCTTAGATATTTAAAATGGCCCAATCAATATAATAATTAGATTATCATGTTTTCCTTTATTTTCATGTTCCTTATCCAATGAAAACACTAAGTTTAAATTTCTAAAATCCTTGATCTTGGATTTCATATGAAACCACCTCCTAGTAATGCCTTGGTTCTTATTGAAGCTATATAGTGCTTCTATTTGTGAGTCATCCATCTAGACTATGTCAAACAATATGGACTATGTCTTGTCATATTATACCATATACACTTGCATGAACTTATACATTCATAGTTTAAGAGTAATAGCAAAAAAATGTTGTTATCCATACACTAGTAGGAAAGGTAAATCCTTGAGGTCTCATTTATGCCTTATTTTGTCTTCCCATTGAGCGTACTTCACCAATGGATGTCATTCTCTTGGTTTTTCTAGTGATTATTTCTTGATATCATCCATATAATTCATATTAGTAGACCTAACAACTCCATTCTCTTGTGGATATTAATTTGATAAAAAAAGATTGTTATTTGATCTCTATAGGCCCAATCAACATTTGTTTTAGATTGAAATTCTAGACCATTATCACAAACTAAAGAAACTAGTGTTCTAAACCTCATTAGTATGTTTTATTAAATAAATTTAATCATATATCAGGATCAAAAATTATTTGTATCCATAGCCTTTGTCCACCTTGTATAATAATAATAGTTGTTAAAATGAGCTTGTATCATATTGAATAATTTGGATTGATTAATCCAACAAGTTTAATACAACATTAAGGAAAAGGGCATCCTATTATCATAGGATCTAATGGCATAGCAACATGTACTTCCCTCTTTATGAATACTTGACAATCATGACACGTTATCAAATGATTATGGGAATCCTTGAAAATGGTAAGCTAATAGTATCCCTTCCTTGGTATTTTGTGAGCCATGGCATTTCTAAAATCATTTCAACAACCTTTTTTTATATATTAAATTATATGATAGTGAAATAATGTTGATCTAAAACATGTTTTACTTAGTAACATCCAAGTTTGGAGAATATAATTAACTAATAATCAACTTTAAAATACTTTAGTATATTGGGGCCATGACAAAAAATGGATCTACTAAACCTAACTATGGGATTTATTACCACACAATGGTAAAAGTTAGGTTTTCAAGGAATTTAGTCAAATTTTATCATACAATAATCCTAAATAGGTCTTATAATGAAATTATAGGAAAAATAAGATAATATACTAAATGAACAAGCAAGGTAATGTAGTGAATGTATATTCAATCTAATCTCATTCTCACCAAAGCTTGTGGAAAAAATGTGGAAGAGAATAAACAAATAAATAAACTTGTATTAAAGATAACATAAAAGTAATCTAAGCAAGGAGAGATACAATTCAATAAATTAGTTCTATAATATATACTTATCAAAACATGAAGGGCTAAGAGCATACTTACCTGGTTAAATTGAACCTATCATGTCTAAATATCTCTCTTGGCAAGTGGTGATTTACAAGAGGTTATTGTGGCTTGTAAGGATCACAAGGATATATCAAATCTAGGCTACTAGACTTATCCTATGCATTTAATACATCAACAATATTATTTATACTACTCCAAGGTAGAAACCTAGAAAATGAAATATCCAATTGATATTATAACCGGATTTTTGATATTTAATGATGCATAATTTAATGATCCTCTCTTTATAAATGAAGTTAAGGGAGTATCTATAGCCAAGGATTAATGTTACACTCTCATAAGAATTTAAATTAAAAGGACAGTTAGGTTGATCTTGTTAGGTAATAAATAGAATCATTAGCTATCAAAATAGATTATCTAGCATTGATGGAATTCCATAATGTGTGCTAAATTTCTAACAAGGTTGACTAGGTTAATGTAGTAGGAAAAATGGAAGTGGTACTTTCTTAGATAAGCTATATGTTAGATGTTAAATTACTTAGAGGAGTGTATAATTTTTTTTTAATTTTTTAGGTAATTCAATTAGAATATATTTTAGTGGTTTTAGGTAATACTATAGGGTCTAACAATCTTACAAACCACCAAAAGTCCACCAACCCCTTTCTCAGTGAACTTTTTAAGGTGTGCACTTAGAGAGATTGAGTCATTATACATTAATATAATTAATATGAAGTTAAAAGAGAAATAATTAATAAATAATAAGTTTTAAAGATATTATATATAAATATGAAGTTAAAACATGGGATGGTGCTTTGGAAACAGAACATAGCAACACACAACATTGAGCTAGTAAAATGTAATAAAACCAAAAATTGAAATTTCAAATTTAAAATTACTAAAAATAAATAATTATAATAATTAAAATTATCATATACATACTTTAACATACCCTTATAAATTAATATTTGTCTATTGTATTTGTATTCTTTATCATGAAGGGTGCATTAAATCCTTTGGACAAAGCATAGGTGTACAAAACTAAAGAGCAAAAATAAACAATCATAAGAAAATAAAAATAAATGAAATTTTAATAATTAAATGATTCATTCAAAAATAAATTTAGCTATGGTGATAAATTCTAAGTTATAACAAAAATACCATGGAAAAGGGGATAAGGAGAGAGTAAACTAGGTAACAAAAATCTAGGGCTACTAAATGACTAAAAAGTAACAAAGCAAATCAAAGCACATACACATGAAACTGAAATAATAGATTCAACATATATGTTAAATAAGTAAAAAAACATACTTGAATGAAGATGAAAATAGAAAATAAAGTTAAACAACATTTATGATTTAGAAATATCAAATAAAACTCACTCAAAACTGTGAAAATTTAAATAGATAAATAAAACAAAATTGTTTGCAAAAAGAATGACAAATAATTTTTTAATTTTAAAATGAAACTTTAGAAATACCAAAAGGTTAAACTAGTGGTGTAGATAAATAATGCATAGTCAGTCAAGAATATAATTTCTGTTCTTAATATAGATTAAACCAAAACAAACTATTATTAATATGTTTTAATAAGAAATGAAGGATAAAAAATATAAAAGTTGGGAAACAAATTTAGATACCAAACATTAGGAGAATATGAAAGTGAACATGGAATGATTGAGTTACCTAAAATCATACAAAATGTGAAAATGTGGAAAGGATACAATGATCTAGGTCATCATGACTCTATATCATAATAAAGAGTGTAAGTGTAGGGAAATATTACTAATAGTTTGTTTAAAGTTGTTATCACCAAAAAAAAAAAAAAAGAAAAAACATAAATGATTCTAAGAGATTTTATATCACAATCTTTAACCATTGACTTATTTTTCAAGAAAAAATGTTTATTTTAAAGATAGTTAATAAAATTTTAAATTTTATAATGAATCCCTATTCCTATATGAGTTATTACACTAAAAATCATAAGATATAAAGCAAAGTAGGTGAAAATATGACAATGTTTTGTCAAGAAGACCTAGTCCTATCCAAGGACTTAGACTGCAAACCACACAAACAAAACCAAGTGAAAATAAACTTGTAATAAGAGTTTTGTGAGGAAATACTAGTTTTATCCAAGGTATTACACTACAACTCATTGAAAAATAGATTGAAAGGGATGTAAATAAACTTGTAAAATGATGAATTAGTTGTTGGCCAATTTCGGCCTACATACAAAGTTTATACCTAAATGAATGAGTTGAATAGATTTTTAGATGGAATGAGTGGTCCAAAGATCACATATTACCTAAAATGTTTTTGAAACACTTTAAACAAGCTTAAAGTGTAATTTGTTGATCTTTAGAAAATAGGCTGGGAAATAGGTTTAGGGTTGCAAAGTGGAAAGACCAATAGGTTTTCATGGTATTTAAAGAATTTGGGGTTATGAATCAGGTTGAAAAAGTTCTTATAAGTTCAAATTAGAGCATTATAAAGAGATAACAATTTCTTGCATAAGTCTAGAAGAACCAGACCGTCATGAGCACGTCATTTAAAAATGGATAGGTCAGTCTGGTTGCACATTTAATAGATATACCTAGGGAATATCTCAAGTTAAAATATTGCATAGAAATTAAATCCTTCATGCCAAGATCATCCTCTATAAATTTTTTGTCTTGTTGATCTTGTTATCTTAATATATAAAGCTTCAAAGTTAGACTTGTAAAATGAAATATTTATGGAGATGTCAAGTTAAAGCTATGATAATTAACTATTATGATTTAAAAATCTTTAAATTTACATGGAAACATGAAATTTGATCCTTGTAAAATAGTTTTTTAAATTTAAATCATCAAAGATTAATGGTCAGTATTGAATCTTACCAAATATCCAATGGTAAGGGGCAGCCTGATAGTGTAAATGGGTCCCAAAGATTTAATGGAGTGCATTTAATCATGAACACAAGATAAACAGTGAGCATCAAGTCAAAAGTTAAACATAGGAATGAAGTGGAAAAGTGGAAAGATATTGGGTACTTGAGTAAAGATCCAATGGTGCATAGAGACTGACAAAGCTAGTGGGCCTAAACAGATCCATGATATGCATGCAATCATATAGAGCGTATATAATGGTGAGAGATAGGTCAAAATGTTAGTGAATCTCAAAAAAAAATACATGGCTTGGTATAGAGAAAGATCTATAGTGCATGTGTAAGTCAAGCAATCAGATCCAATGGATGCAAGTAAGTTGATCGATGATCAATATTAAAATTTAAATGCTAAGGGAATTTAGCGAAGAGAAAATTTGTCTTAGGTTGAAACAAATTAAATACTTCAAAGGATGCTATTGAATCTCAGTTGAGACCTTTTTTAGAGGATTTAGAGCCTATAGAATCAATTTTCTTATGTCTTTAACATCATGTGCATAAGTCCTTGGATTTCACAAGTTTTATAGGTGAAATATGGATTTTTAGACCTAATATAGTTTAGGAAAGAAGTTATTTAGTATGTAAGTTTTTCATTGACATATTGACTATGTGAAAACAAATAAATTGGATTGGTTTTCAATCTATAATATAAAATATTTGGAGGATATTGGGACAAATGAAGACTATCTTGTTTATGATGTATTAGCTTTGATTTGATCAAAATATTGTGGGGCATTAATCAAAAAGTTGTAGATCATTTAATTACATGGGATGTCATGCTCACTCATGAACACTTAGTTTTAATCATAATAAATAATGATAATCACACATACACAATCACATCTCTCTCTCTCTCTCTCTCTCTCTCTCTCTCTCTCTCTCTCTCTCTCTCTCTCTCTCTCTCTCTCTCTCTCTCTCTCTCTCTCTCTCTCTCTCTCTCTCTCTCTCTCTCTCTCTCTCTCTCTCTCATACATATATCTCCCATTATTTCCCATTGGGAAGCTCTCTCTTGGATTTTTTTATAAAAAATACTTTCTCACTTTTGATAGAAATTATCTCTCATTTATGAAACAGCAGAGACTCTCATTTGATAAGGCCAGACCATATCAAAATTTTTGTGAAATACATTTTGAAGTAATAAGATTTTATATACCTATCTCTCCTCTCTAAATTGTGTGTAGCAAATCTTGTGCATGATAGGGAGAATCTTCCGTGCCCATTTTCCTTCTTTCTTTCTCATTTCTAAGGTGTCTTAAAATTAGTTATAGGTATCAGTTAGTGTTCTTTTTGTCATTGATATAAGCTCTTAGTAAGTCTTAGAACTCCTCTTTACCTTTATTCTTTTTTTTTAAACTAGTTTATGAAACACTTATACAACTAGCTAGTTTTTTGAGATTGTGTGAGTTAGCATTGTCTTATGCTTCTACAATGTTTACTTCATGCATATGAGAGCCTCATTTTAATTTGGTGCATCGCTTGGTTACATTTATTAGGATCCCTTTCCCTCTTTCTAACCTTTTCTCAATCCAAACATTAGTATAGGTAATCCATCGAGAGGAACTTGGCCTTCTCTAGAGATCCAACCCCACCATAGATGACCCATATCCTGGGGTTGTTCCCATAATGTAGTTCAATTAGAGAGAAAATGAATAACCCTCTCCAAGGGTGAAAATTGATGAAGAAATAGTTTTTGGAATGCTTGGTGGGACATGATTCAAAGAATATTAATCAAATTTTAATGTTGGTTTGATCAATTCATAGTAGTTATAGCTTCCAAGTAACAACATCTGGAAAATCCAAAATAAGAATAACTTTTTGGTAGTAGAGCACTGACTGCATCTCATTCTAAAGGTGAATACAAGGGCACCCTATAGAGCTATTTCCTTTGAATTTGTTTAATTACCTTTAAATTTAGTCAAAAGGTTAAGATTTACTAATACACACCAATATAAATGCAAATTTATTCCTAAGTTAGTTTCAAGGCCTACCCCTACAAGAAGATACTTGTTAAACCCTTTCATAGCCATGATAGTCCCTAGAGAATTTGTTGGTTTTAATGGCCAAAGTACTCTATCCCTCCCTCAATATGATCCTATTATAGTATAATCTCTTAAAAATGTCCCTTATTTTACTAGAGACCAAGCTAAAACCCCTTATAAACACCTCATGGATATAACCAACTTTTATAACATTCATGATATCAATGAGGGAAATATGGAAATTATGTTACTAGCCATCTATTTTAAGGGTAAAGCCTTAGAATGGTATAAAGCCCTTGTTGTTGATTCCATTTCCACATGGGACCAATTAGGAGAGGATTTATGTAAAATATTTTAGGATAAAAGTGACCATTTGTCACTTAGAGAGTAGTTAACCATAGTAAAAAGATTCCCTCATGAAGTCAAGCAAGACTTCAATACAAGGTTTCAAAAGACATGGGATAAGATCCCAGTCTCTATTAAATGTACCCCTAATTTTTCCATATTATACTATTTGGAATCCTTTAATATTGAAATTGTAGTAATGATCTAGTCCATGGGAGGAAACACATTATCAAATGCGTATGAGATGGCAATCCAAATAGAAAATTATTTGGTCCAGACTAACAAGCTTACACCTAGACCACTAATGCCTTTATTCCCTGAGATCAGACCACCTTATGTTTCTATTCCTCCCCTTTATGTCATTCCTCCTATGCCTAAAATTTTTGTTACACCCTCACCAAATCAAGAAAAGGCTTTCACTACTCAATGTAGTCATTCCCAAGAACATAAGAACTTTCAAGAGCTTAAGAGCATGTTGTTTATGGGGTTCATAATTCCTACATCCCTGGGTTCTCATCAAATTGATCCATTAATTTGGATAAATTTTCAAGCCAAAATAATACATACAATAAAAATATATATTAATCTTTGCAAAACTAGTGTTTTAGACCTCTGAAAGACCTTGGCTGACCCAACACATCCTTCACCTTCCTGAATCACATGTAGGGGCTTCTCCAAATCAAAATTGGAAACTTACGTAGCTCAAAATGACATTATAAAAAATCCAAAATAGGCAAATGAATATATATCATAGAGTGTATCAGAATTATAAACATGTTTTTAGTTTACTCTGAGCTCTGGTTTGGTCTCTAAGGGCTCCAAAATGACCAAATACTGCAAACTGGCCTATAATTCTCCAATACATAGTCTACTAACTAATCCTATTTAAATAAAAATTCGTGGGTTTATTTATATCTTATCTCCCATGGGTAAGTTGATCAGGTTCTTATCATTTTACATGGTAGTTCAGGGTTTGAAACCCATCGGCTTTGGCATAGAGATTATTCTTAGTCGTTTAATCCCACATTAGGCAAACTTAAATGACTTTATGTCTTTAAAAATCCTTATCTCCAAGGCTTTAGTCATGGCATCAACCACGCTTCACCTTTTTCTTGCATCATACCCATATTAGGCATCCTTGAGCCTATCCAGTCCATGAATTTAGCATTAAATGACAAATTACATGCATATGTCTTGGTCTTCGAACTTGACTCAACTACCTTCAATATTGAGGCATTAACAAGTTATGAGCTGGCAGTGAACTCAACTTTCAATTATGAATTGGTCTTCAGTCTTGCACATGGTATTATGTTTCTTAGAATCTTTAAGCTTGTTGTGGCTCCTCCATGTGGTTGCATGGCTCGGTAATTACAAAGTATTAATATTGCATATTACAAAGCATTTCAAAATTCTAAATCAATTGTCCCATATGCATTCATTGGGAACAAAATGATAGATTAAATGCAAATTAAAATACAATTCAATATTAAATTATGAGCTCAAGGCACCCCTCCTTAAAAAGAGTGTGTTGACCCTCACCGACGGCCCCTAGTGAGCCAATAACAGGGCCCATAGTTCTCCATATGACTACTTGTCAAAGACCAGAGGCTGAAACAAAAAAACCAAACCAAATTTTTGAATGAATGTAAAAAAATAGAATTCCACGTGTTAATGGGTGATTGGTCCACTTGTTGCATTCAAATTTTGACACCTCTTTGTTTATCGGTCATATCAGATCTTCAACAGACCATATCTTTTGTATACGGTGTTCATTTTGCAAACCACAAAAAGCACTACAAAGCTCTTGATGAGATCTACACTATGAAATCATACAAAAAGGATCTCAAAATTGATTTTCAAATTTAATTCATTATCAATCCACTAATAATGACAATATGAAAGTAAAAAATTGTTTACCAACTCTCTTAATTAGATTTTCCTATTTAGTTGGTGAGATTTATTTAATGGATTAACTAACATCTATATGGGTTGATTTAAATTCATTAATTACCTTATTGATAGGTTTATTAACCATATTAATCTTACCATTACCAGGATGGTGTGATGGTCGAAGTCTCCAACACTTTTCAACTTGATGGCCACTTCTATTACAATGAGTACAAAAAGTTTTGTCCACTCTTTTGGAAAACATACTCTTATTGCTAATCTCAAAACTCTATCTAGGAGAATAGTCTTTTAAAATATTTCCTAAAAAATATTTACATTTCAAACATTTGGCTACATAATGATTAGACAATCCACAAAAATTGCATGGATAAATGTGCCACAAATTTTATATACCATAATCAAATGGAATGTTGGAATATTTATGTTGCCTAGTAGAATTAGAATCAACATTATTACAAGTGTGATGAAAATAATGTGTTTTACCTTCCATCTAAGATGGTTTATACTTCTCCATAGCACATCTTGCTTCTGCTTTCTTAGAACATTCACTTATTTCATTCTGAATACCAGATCTATATCCTAACCCTTCATGATTAGGCTTATTCTCTACTTGAATGGGGTTAGTATCACCTTGACCTTATTTTCATAGGAATTTTCAATTAAATCCCATTTTAACAAGTAATTTTGAACCTGTTCCTTTTGTATATTGTTCAAATTTACCAAAACCATTGTTACTAGATTCTTCATGGAAAGGAAAATCAATTGATGACTTATATTCACTTACAATGTTTTCATCCATCATAGTGCCTGCATCTATAGTGGAAGGCAAATCCTGCACTTGTCCACCATTATGTAGTTTTTCCAAGAGCTCATCGTTGGCTCATAACTTAGTTTTCAAATGGGCAATCTCCTCATCCAAGGAGTATAATCTTGCTCTAAGGAAAGCATTCTCTTCCTGGATCTATTGGTTATATGCTTCAAGTTCATCAAGCTTGGCTCTATTTGACAAATTTCCCATTGCACAATCAACAAAAATCAAAACAAATTCCAAAATGGAAGAAAAAACAACTAACTATTAAATCCCATTGATCAACTGCTCTGATACCAAAATTTGATCTGTAAACACTAGTAGGAACTTTACTACTTTTTAAAAAAATTTACTAGGATCTTTTAAGTTTTCAATTCCAAAATTTAAAATGAATTGAAAGAAAAAATTTATCAACTTTTAAGATGTTGGAATTATTGAAAACCAATTTAAAATCTGATTCAAGTCAAGTTTCAAAACTGAAATAAAGGTGAATTGAAAGTTTACCTCAATTATCCATTGAAACCGTCATATTTTTTATACACCCAATTTTATCTGATTCCTGTAAATGTTCAATTGATAAATTTTTCATTCCTATTTCAAATCTGAATTATTCTACAAATTAATTGAAAACTAAATGCAAAATCAAAATCAACAAAAGAGAGACATGAATTGTTTACGGGGTTCAAAATTCCTACGTCCCCAAGTTCTCATCAAACCGATCCATTAATGTTGCTAAATTTGTAAGCCAAAATAATACTTAAAATAAACAAAATAGATCTACTCTCAACAAAAATAGTGTTTTAGACCTTCGAAATACCTTGGCTAACTCAACACATCCTTCACCTTCTTGAATCACATGTAGGGGCTTCTCCAAATCAAAGTTGGAAACTTTCCTAGCTCAAAATGACATCACCAAAATGGGAAAATGAATATACAACATAGAACATATCAGAATTCTAAAAAATATTGTAGTTTACTCTAAGCTCTGATTCGGCCTCTAAGGGCTCCAAAATGACCAAATACTACAAACTGGGCTATAATTCTCCAATACACAGTCTGCTAACTAATCCCATTCAAATAAAAATTCATGGGTTTATTTATATCTTGTCTCCCATGGGAGAGTCAGTCAGGTTCTTATCATTTTACATGGTAGGTCAAGGTTTGAAACCCATCGACTTTGGCATAGAGATTATTCTTAGCCATTTAGTCCCACATTGGGCAAACTTAAACGACTTTATGTCTTTAAAAATCCTTATCTCCAAGGCTTTAGTCATGGCATATACCACACTTTGCCATTTTTCTTGGGTCTTACCCATCTTAGATGTCCTTGAGTCTATCCAGTCTTCAAACTTAGCATTAAATGCCAAATTACATGGATATGGCTCGGTCTTCGAGCTTGACTCGGTTGCCTTCAATCTCAAGGCATTAACAAGTTGTGAGTTGGTAGTGAACTCAAGATTTGGTTGTGAATTGGTCTTTGGTCTTCTACGAGGTATTATGTGTCTTAGAATCTTCAAGCATGTTGTGGCTCCTCCACGTGGCTTCATGGCTTCATAATTACAAAGTATTAACACTACATATTACAAAACATTTCAAAATTCTAAATCAATTGTCCCATATGCATTCGATGGGAACAAAATGATAGTTTAAATGAAAATTCAAATACAATGCAATATGAAATTATGAGGTCAAGGAACCCCTCCTTAAAAAGAGTGTGTCAACCCTCGCTGAGGACCCCTAGCGAACCAATAGTGGGGCCCACAGTTCTCCTTATGACTACCTGTCAAAGACTAGAGGTTGAAACCAAAACACCAAACCAAATTGTTTCACTAATGTACAAAAATAGACTACCATGTGTCAATGGGTGATTGGTCCACTTATCGCATTCAAATTGTGACACCTTGTTTACCAGTCATAGCAGATATTCAATGAACCATATCTTTTGCATAAAATGTCCATTTTGCAAACCATAAAAAGTGATGGAAAGGTATTGATGATATATGCACTATTAAATAATTCTTATTAGAATATGGAGATTTAATTTTTTAACAAATGGAGAGATCCACCTGGATCATCTAATCCATGGGAAATGAGTTAGTGAATGTTAAAAGGTAATAAGCTTTCAATAGGCCTTACCAAGTCTTATATCAAAATAAAAAATAATCTTATAAAGAAAATATGCCACCCTAAAAATGAAACTTCTAAGGCCAAGGCCAAGGTCAAAACCAAGGACAAGGGTAGCCTAGCTACAACAGATAGAACAAGTATAATCCAAATGGTCTAAGAACTTCCAACACTTTGGTCCTGTTTCAAAACAATATTTCTCAAGAAGCTGAAGGGACCATGCCTTAGAATCAGTCATTTGGGCAATGCATTATCCCAAGTACTAACTTTAGCCAATATTTCAATGATCAATGGTAGTAGGCTATGAATTATGGGTACATTCAATCTCTTATGGCTCAAAACATAAAGGTACCCATGATGACAAAACCATAAAATCCTCAACAAGGTCAAGGCCCTGATCAAGGACCAAGCCAGTTGAGTACTACAATGGTTAACTATGATCAATAAGAGTGGTATTCACTCAATCAATAGGCTAGTTCTATCCAAGCATACATTCCAGTGGTAATAAATATAAGGTTCAAAAGAAGGCACATGTATGGTAACTAGGAAGTAGTCAAAGAGCCTCCTACCATTACTCATTCAATATCAAAGCCAAATGTATTTACTAGTGTTCCAATGGTTATAATAGCTCTAAGGAATCAAAATCAAGGGATTGTTTCTATCCCTCAAAACTCACAAATTTAAAGTCTAGTTATGGATCCCAAATCACAACCAAAGGTTGGTGTTCCACCCATCAACATTGTGGAATAAATGAAAAGGTCCAATGTGAGTGTGCCAATGTGGGATATGCTCTCCATACCTTGTTAAGTAGACATCTTCTAAGAAGGGTTGTCAAGAATCAAGGTTCTATCTAATCAAGGTTCATGAGATGGAACCAATCAAGGAGAATGTGGTTCTCACTAATGCAACCAAAGGTCCTAATAAAGGACAATTAGGTAAGATGATCAAACCTCCTCCCTTATAAATTTTAGTAATCATTGGTGACTATTTAGTACATAATTTATGGGTAGACAGTGGGACTAGTACCTTAGTAATGCCAAAGTCCATAGCGAATTAGCTTGGTCTAAAATATGGGCCCTAGTCAAAAGGAGTTATATAACTTGACGATTCTTCAACCAAGCCATCAGGCATAATTAGAGATCTCAACTTGACCCTACATGCTTGTTCTAGTGTCTCAGTGGTTCAATATGTGTCGACCCTAAATGTACCTCCTCATTTTTTCCTATTCCTATCTACGGAATTTAAAACAAAGATTGGAGGTTATCTAGTAGTAGACTAGTCATACATGGCATTCAGGACAAGATATGGAACCAAGGTATCTAGAAAAGCAAAGCCCATTCCATGATTCCACATAAAGCCTTATGGTCCAGATAACATAAACCTCAATTGCACCATTCTTGATGAGGATAAATTCATAATTAGTCAAGAATTAAACACTCATCTTGAGGAGATCTATGACATGTTCTTAGAGGAGATATGGAATGAAAATTATTCAATTAACCCTTTAGAAGGTGTTGAGGAAAAATACATAGGCATTTATTACTTACATAAAGAAAATCAGTCCATGCCATCCCTCATTAAACCTCAAGAGGATCCTAGTGGCTTATGGAATTTTTTCTTTGATGGTTCAAGGAGAAAACATGGAGTGGGTATAGGTGCAATATAATATCCCCCTCTAATGGAAAATATTTCTCTTCTTACATATTCCAATTTAGTTATGCTTGTAATGCATCAAAATATGAAATTTTTATCCATGGCCTTCAATGGGATACTAAGAGAGAAATCAAATAATTACAAGTTTATGGGGATAGTAAGTTGATAGTGCACTAGGTTAGAGGCTAGAATATTACCAAGAATCCCTTGATGAATTCTTATAAACATATATTGTTGGACCTAATTGAACATTTTGAGGCCTTTAACATCCAAGCAATACCAAGAATCTAGAATGGACGTGGTAATAGGTTAGTCACTGTGGAAGCTCAAATTGATATCCCAAATGAGTTAAAAAATACCAACGTGTAGCCACATGTCAAAGTGGTAGTAAAACTATGAATGCCACATAATGAAGTTCATTATCAAATCTTTGAAAATGATAAGCATATTGCTTATTTATTATAGTAGGAAGCAGAGTTCTCCTCCATAAACTAGGAAAAACTTCAACATTAATATGAGGAGAAAATTGTTTAATTGAGATATAATAACATTACTAAAGGGCTTGTCACCCTTTAATGTCTTTTCCATGAGGGAAATCATATGAGAAAATGTAAGGTAGTGATGCCAAAAATGAAGAGAACTATGAAAGAGTCCTTATCTTCAAATTCAAGCTCCTCAAGATTGGAAAGGTAAGCACTAAAGTTGAAAGGCATACTATAGAGATTTGTAAAGAATATGCATATATCTTTTCTTGGGAATATAGTGACATGTGAGGCTTTGATCCCAAGCTAGCCCAACACACTATAGAGATAGAGGCTAATTCCAAGCCTGTTAGGGATAAGTAGAGGCCTATAAACCACAAAATTGAAGATATTATGATTAAGGAATTAACCAAGTTAATTGAATCCAAGATCATATTTCCCATTAATTACTCCATATGGGTAGCCAATTTGGTACCTATGAGGAAGAAGAGTGGAGAAATCAGATTGTGTGTTGACTTCAAGGATTTGAATAGGGTCTCCTTGAAAGATCATTACCCCTTGTAATCTATGGACCAACTACTTTAGATAGTTACTAGTTTAGAATGTTTTTCCATTTTAGATGGGTATTTAGGTTACAACCAAGTGTTGATAAGAGAAGAAGATCAATATAAGACTTCCTTCACCCCAAGTGGGGCACATATGCTTACAAAAATATTCCTTTTAGATGGTCAAATATTGGGGCCACTTTCCAAAGAGCCATGGACATAGCTTTACAAGGGTTGTTGAATAAAATGGTGTTGGTCTACTTGGATGACATCATAGTTTTCTCAAAGAAGTTTAGTGAACACTTAGATCATCTAAGTTTGATCTTTGAAAGATGTAAAGAGTATGGGATCTTTTTAAATCCCAAGAAATGTGTGTTTGCTATCCTTTAAGGAAAAATTTTGGGTCACATTGTTTGAAAGGAAGGATTATCCATTGACCCTGATAAAATAAGTGTCATCATGGCCTTATCCTTACCCAAGCACAAGAAAGGAATCCAGAGCTTTGTTGGGAAGATAAAATTTGTGAGAAAGTTTATACCTAGTTTTGTAAACCTGCTCAATCCCATCACCACCATGTTAAATAAGAGAGAAGTGTTTTCTTGGTCAAATAAAGGTAAAATAGCTTTTGAGGCCATCAAAGAAGCCATTGTCCAAGCACTATCACTTATAAACCCTGATTTTTCAAAGGATTTCATATTATACACCTTTGCCAACATTGAAAACATATCAGCTATGTTGATGTAGAAGAATGTTGAAGGAATTGAACAACCAATTGCTTGTTTTAGTCAAGGGATAGAAGGATATGAGGTGATTTACACTTTTATATAAAGGTAGGTTGTTAAATCTTTGAAAAGCCACAAAAAATTTAGGCCAATGCTTTCTAACAGCAAGATCCATCTTATGGTGTCATATCCTAGATTTAGGGACTTCCTCCTTAATAAAGACTTGAATGAAAAAAGAGGAGGCTGGATTACTAAGATCATAGAGTATGATGTGAAGATCAAAGTCATCAAGTTGGTAAGAGGCAAAGGATTGTGTGAGCATATAGTGAAAAATATTCAAGAAGACAAAGAAGTTTTGTTAGTGACATAAGATAACTCATAGGTAGATGCACCTTCATTTCATAGAATATAGCTCTAAGACATGACACATTTCTTGTTGATAGGAGAATGCCCTCAAGGTTTGGACAGAGCAAAAATAAGGTATTTTAGACTTTAATACATAATTTATGCATTATTTTATGGTGTTATTTTTAGAAGGTAACTTATAGGGGTAATTTTTAGGTGCATTAATTATAATCAAGTAACAAAGCTCTTGGATTAATTTCATGATGGTTTTTTAGGAGGCCATTTTGTTACAAAAACAACATCAACAAAAATAATGAGGGCTGGTTATTATTGGTCTAGCCTTTTCAAGGATGCCTATGCATGAATTAAATTTTTTTAAAAGTGTGCTTTATTTGTAGGAAAATAAATATTACCAACTCTTCCACTCAACCCAATCTAGGTGGAGCAACACTTCATGTAATGGGGGTTGGAATTTATAGTAATGATAAATACACCTTCAAGTCTAGGGCATAAATGGGTGCTCACTATAACTAAATACTTCACAAGGTGGGTGGAAATAATTTCTTTGAAATAAGATAATGAGATAGTAGTATTGAACTTCTATGACAACATGGTAACTATGTTTGGTGTCCTAGCTAATATAATTTAAGATGATGCTGTAACATTTGTTGGTATGAAGATAAATGAATAGGAACTTAAGTTGGGCATCTACCTCAGTACATCTTCCAATTACTACCCCCAAGGTAATAGACTGGTAGAGTCCATAAATACAAAATTGTTAATGATTATCAAGAGGAGTATGGAAGAAAATCAAAGAACTTGGCATACAGATCTAAGGACAGCCTTATAGGCTAACAAAGTGACTCCCAAAGATGCCATTGACAATTATCAAAAAATTTCCCATTTATAAGGGAAGCCAAATTGCCCATTTATCGTGAACTACCTACCTTGGAGTTATCCCATAAACTTGAGTTGATGGAAAGTGAGCCTATAAATGTGAGGATGATAGAGCTCATAGAGCTTGGAGAAACTAGGGACCTTGTAATAAAGACATTAGAGTCACACCAAGCTCAGGTCAAAAAAGCCTTTGATAAGAGGGCCATAGAAAGGGACTTCAAAGAAAGGTACCTAGTCCTTAAATATGACTCAAATAGGGCCAAGCTAGGCAACCATACCAAGTTTGATAGCTTATGGAGTGGTCCTTATTTGATCCATGGATGCAAACAACATAAATGTTCTTCACCTTATCTAATTGGATGGTGAGGTATTACCCATCTCAGACAATGTCATTCATTTAAATCCTTGTTATTAAAAGATTTTGCTTCTGATATATAATATTGTGACATATTAGAGTAGTTTTCCATACTTTTGTCTATATGTCTTGTGCACATTTCCTTTTAGTTGTGTGTTTCCATTTCCATAAGTGATTATGACATAATTGTTTGTTTTGATATTTTGTTCTTTTTTACCTCTAAGGGAAATTTTTATAAATTTTTAGCCTTATATCAATCTCAAAACATTTTTGGTTGGGAAGAAATCTTCAGACTCCATGCCCAATGGATCAGTTCAAGGCTACTAGTCTCTTTCATAGCAAGCATGTAACCCTAGGATGCCACCATAAATGTTAGCCAATTTTTGCCTACATACAAAGATTATAAATAAATGAATGATATAAATAGATTTTTAGATGGAATGAGTGGTCTAAAGACCACATATTTCCTACAAATATTTTGAAACACTTTAAGCAAGCTTAATGTGCAATTTGTTGATCTTTGGAAAACATGGTTAGAAATAGGTCTAGGGTTGCAAAGTGAAAAGACCAAATAGTTTTCATCATATTTAAAGAATTTATGGGTATGAATTAGGTTAAAAAAATATTATAAGTTCAAATTGGATCCTTCTAAAGAGATAATAGTTTCTTGCACAAGTCTAGAAGAGCCAAACCCTGATGAGCATGTCATGCAGAAATAGACAAGTTAGTCTAGTTTCATAATTAATAAATATACTTAGTGAGCCTCTTAGGTAAAAATATTAAATTTAAATGAATTACTTAACTCTAAGATCATCCTATACAAATTTAGTGTCTTGATGAGCTTGTTATCTCAAGATATAAAACTTCAATGTTAGAGTTGTAAAATGAAACATGCATGGGGATGTCAAATTAAATCTATGCCAATTAGCCATTGGGAATTAAAAATACTTAAATGTGTACACAGAAATCAAATTTGAGCCTCGTAAAATATAAATTTTAATTTAAATAATCAAATATCAATGGTCGATGTTCAATCATACCAAAGATCCAATAGCAAGCAACAACCTAACATTGTTAATGGGTCCCAAAGATCTAACAAATAAAATGTGATCATACACCTAAGATCAATCATGAGCTTCATGTCAAGATGTCAACATAATAATGAAATGGACAAGTTGTAAGATATCAAGTACCTAAGGAAATATCTAATGGTACAGGATGACTAACAAACCCAGTAGGCCCAAGTAGATCAATGGTGCACATGCAATCATACAAAGTAGATCTAATAGTGAGCGATGGGTCAAAAGATTAATGAATCTCAGAGACAAATGTGTGGGTATAAGTGTCTCAACCATGTTAGATTGGATACATATCTATAACTCATGTTCATTCATATAGAAAAAGATCAATTGTGTGCATATATGTCGATAAAGTAGATCCAATGGTATGCAAGGAAGCTAATTGATGGTCAATATTAAAATTCAAAGGCTAAGGGACTTAAATGGAGAGAAAATTTGACTTAGGTTAAACTAGAGTAAATAATTTAAAGGATGCCATTGAAGCTTAGTCAAGAAATCTATTAGTGGATCCAGAGCATGCAAACTTGATTTTATTGTATCTTCAACATCATGTACATAATTCCTTGGCTTAAAAAACTTTTATAGGTATAATAGGGATTTTTATACCTAATATGGTTCAAGAAAGAAGATATGCAGTCTATAAGCTATTGATTAACATATTGACTATGTGAAAACCAAAAAATTATATTTGTTTTCAATCTATAATATCGACTTATGCTCAAATATTGAAGTAGGGGTAGGTATGAATGGTTATGAGCAAGTGTCCCATATTTGAAATTTAAAAATTATTGAAAATAAGGTACTTACCACTTCTCAATGCAAACATAGCATGGCTCTATCCAGATTCAAGGTGTGAGGGCTCTATCCTTATAAGTGAAAGCAAGTCAAAGATGGTGTAGAGTCTTAGGATGGAAATCTGTGGGTTGGAGAAATAAGTTGCTGTATTTAATGGATTTTTAGGTTGATTAAGTTTTTCTAATAATAAAAAGGATCATAACTCACCACCTTTGGAAAATTCTTGTCCTCTATTGTGTTTCTCAATCAACAAAATGATTTAGAAGCTATTGGGATAAATGAAGACTATATTATCTATGATGTATTAGCTCTAATTTGTAAAAATATGGTGGGGCATTCATCAAAATGTTGTATCTCATTTAATGACATGAGATGGCATGGTCAATCTATCTCTCCCCTTTCTCAAATATCTCCCATTCTTTCCCTTTGGGAAGCTCTCTCTCAATTTTAGAAGAAAAGACTCTCTCACTTTTAATATAAATTCTCTCTCAATTTTGGAAGAGAAAAGACTCTCATTTGATAAGGATATACCATATAAAAATTTATATGAAAGACCTCTTGAAGTAATAAGACTTTCTTTACCTATCTCTCCTCTTTGAATTGTGTGTAGTGAAGCTTGTACATGATGTCATTGTGAAGGAGAATTTTCCATGTCCCTTGTCCTTCTTTCTTTCCAATTTTTAACATGTCGTCAAGTTAGTCTCATGTCTATGTTAGTGTTATTTATATCATTGATGCAAGCTCTCAATGATTATTACAACTCCTCTTTTCCTTCATTCATTGCTTCCTAAACCTAGTATATGAAACACTTATACAACTAGTTAGTTTTGTGAGATTGTGTGAGTTATCATTGTCTTATGCTTCTTCAGTGTTTAATTCATGCATATGAGAGCCTCATTATAATTTGGTGTATCACCTGGTTAAATTTATTAGGATCCATTTCCTTCTTTCTAACCTCTTCCCAGTGCTAACATTAGTATACATGATCCATTAAGAGGAAGTCAACCTTCTCTAGAGGTTCAACCCCACCATAAGTGATCCACAACCTAGGGTTGTTCCCATAGTGTATATTAATTGGAGAGAGCCTGAAGAACCCTCTCCAAGGGTGTAAATTGATGTTACAATAGTAATGATCAAGCATAGATATATAGATTGATATAGGAAATAAAAATTATTTATGAGGATGGTCAGTTCCTATTCATGGTCTTATGGTGTAACTCATAAACTAAATGAAAGTAATAAAGATATACTAAATGCCCATTGATAGGACATATGGCTAATAAGAGTAATATAATGTTATATATTAGAGATATTTGTAGGAAACCCATAAGAAGTTTTAGTATTTATTGTTGTAACTTGGATTTGCACCCCTTGAGGATATGTCTATCTCTCCTCATCCATGTGGCATAATAGAAACATATCTCTTGCTATAGGTAACAATTTGATGAGATGAATCTCTAAAAGGGATAGTTCCCTTGATGAACTCTTTAAAGTACTTTATTGCCTATCAAATTTGGATAAAAGGGTTAAAAACATAACTAAGAAAGCTAAAAAATGTTACTCACCAATACTATATTTCATCTTATTGACTGAACTTATATTATTTAGAGCTAAACAAGGCTTCTTTCACACAAAAGTCACAATTCAAGTTGCATTGTCACATTAGTTTTTCATAAGCTAGGTTCAAGAAGGTATTTTGATACTTAAAACGGTAAAAAATGATTCCTTTATGTAATATAGTCATCAACCAATTCTAAGACACTTATACACTTATCAAATAATAATAACAAAGACCTATAATAATCCACTTGCACACATTTGGGATAAAGTAGGCATAAGCATCTCATGACTGCTTTAACATGGTGAATAGGCTTGGAACCACAATTACACTTTATAAAAACATTTGAATGAGATATATTAAATTATTTATGGCTTGTACAATTGATACACCATAAATAAAACTTTAGGAACAATATAGATAAACCCATTCATGTGACTACACCTGAAGTTAGGCATGGAGTTAATAATGAGGAATGACAAGTTTGTAAGCTACCCAAAACAAGATATGGTAGAAAAAAAACATGTAATAATGTGGTAACATGGCCCATATATATTTGTAACACCATTTTCTAGCTATATGAAACCCTTATAGGAGAAAAACACTCAACAAACAAGAAGCACTTCAGTTGAAACTACACATGGTGACAACTTCTTGCATCATGGGACAACTTTCTCATCCAAACATTATGAAATATGAAACTAATAAATGATACCATTTGATAATTAATTAAACATACTCTTGATCCAACATCACCAACTAGTTCGTATAGATTTAATTAAAATAGATCAAAACCTATAGGGTGGATGCAACAACTACCAAAAAAATATAGTCAACTTCATGAGGATGGTTCATGAAGCACATGAAACCATTATTCAAAATATTTATTTTTAAATTAATGTCTTTTAGTTTACTATAACCTCTCAATTGTTTTTACTTGAAACATCTTCAGTTTTTTGTACTGAGAAAAAACCTAAAAGTCACTTATGTGTGTCTAGGAAACCAAGAAAGGTGTAGAATAGTTTTGGAATTAAAATGGAATTTAAAAGGTGAATAAAAAATTGTGACGAGTTTTATTAAGGTTAAGTGTCCCTCCATGATCTTTTCCCATGTATCACACTTCCCAATGGGCCATACAAGTGCCATTTTCTCCCTTTTTCAGTTGGTTTATGCAACTTCAATAAGACAACCTATGATATTCTGATGTAACTGACATCCTTGATAGTTATACTGACCTATTGGATTTTTTCAACAAAAATATGACACATAGAAACCTTGGTAACCATCCCACTTGTAATAGTGACCTTTAAAAGCACACAAAATAACCCAAATTGACAAATAAGCTAATGAAAGTATGACTAAGGCTAGATTGCATTAGATAAATTCAAATAACATGTAACCCCATGACAATAAATTAGACCCCCATAAATATCTATAAGCTAATTTGTTTATTTAGGGGTGCCCCAATTTGACCTAAAAGTCAAATTTGGTCAACATTTATAATATAATTTTTTTTAAAGAAATAATAAATATTTGAGCAAATTATTTCTTTAAAAATTAAGTATTAGTGGTTCTTTGAAAATGTGTCCTTTATTAGATTGTAATATATAACTATTGGGACCAAGAATATCTTTTAAAAGGTAAGGACCCCACCATTTTTGGGTATATTTTCCTTCTTTGTCATGTGTATAACCTAATTTGAGGACTTAGTAACTAATATTGAATTTACGAAGCGTAACTTTTTTTAATATTGTTTAGCAATGTGAGACTTGTATTGGTGATAATGTTGTAAGGAAACCATACATCTCTCATCAATTAAATATAAACCATGAATATAAGACTCACATAATTATTTATTAGGAATAATACCATGAAGATAAATTAAAAGGATGGTAGCTCAACTTCTAGAAATAAAACTAATTTAGATGTATATACTAATGAAAATGGCATTTCCATAGTATTAGTATGTATGCTAATGTGCTAAGCCCAAAATACAGGAAATATTTTGAGATGCCAATTGATGCAAGATTATATAATAGTATTTTTTAATATTTTTTTTCAAAATTTTAACTGTGGGTTCTTCTTGGCCATTACACTAAGGATGATAAGTTGTTGATAATTTTTAAGTAATTTTGAGTTTTGACATAGTTATGTCATGTCTTTATTTTTTAAATTTCCACCATTTTCAAAAATGATGGTACGAGGAAATAAAAAATGCCATTTGATTTGATTGAGAATAAATTTTAAGATTATAATATAGTAACGTTAACAAAAGGAATGGCTTATACCCATTTTTAAAAATATTCATTGGTAGTGGTGATGGACACATTACTATATTGTGATCTAGGTAATTTTCCAATGAGATATAATATGCACATAGAGAGTGGTCAAGGAGATTCAAATATTTGGAGTTTGGCTAAAGATAATTAATCAAATCATGATAAACTTGATAAGGATTACATGTTTTATTAAATTTAATGTCATATTTAATGAGATTAATCCAAAAGTAACACATGTGTAGGCATTTGTAGGCTATAACATAGCCATTATAATGACCACCAAAAATGCTCCCACGTTATTTTACAAGGATATAAAGAAATTATTATGCAATTATGTTACATATTCAAGTAACTTATACATTACAATAGTAGAGGGTGTTGTATTTAAGTACACATTTAAATTCTTGTTTTTTAATTCAAGTCTTTCCATGAGAATTAACTTCTAGAAGGTGAGTATGATGTTGGATGAATTGGATAATTTTTGTAAACCATGATCTATGTTAGATAGTAAGATATTTTGTCTAGAAAATTATCGATGTATATGCTAACTTGATGTCATTTGGAAATTTTTATATATTTCCAAAATTTTAAAAATTGAATGCTCAATTCATGTTGATATAATACAATAATGACTTTTGGTTTTGATTAACAATTTGTTTAAAATTTTATAGTAAACTTTGGCATGTTCCTTTTTGCATGTGGTAGATTTTCATTCACTGTGAATGATTATTCATCACCTTAAGATAGGTGTCCATTTCCCATACATCAACTTTTACCTACCTATAAAAATTTTCAATTGTATTCTCATTTTGCATCTTTGTGATTTTGACACTTTTCACAATATCACTTACCTAGAGACTTTAGAATTAGAATCTTTGTTTGTACCCATTTAATTTGTGATTTAAAAATATTATAACACTTGACATGATTTCAAGAATATGGGTTTCTTTATATTTATTAAAAATTTACATCTTCCTTATAAGCTCCACATGAACAAGATGGTGCCATGTGGACGGTACTTGGTCATCCAAAATCTCTTCCTATCTTAATTGTGTACCTTTTTCCAATAGTTTTCATGTTTGTGAGATGGTGATACATGGATGATTATCAAAGATCTAGAGAAAATACAACCTTCATAATATACCTTAAATGGATTGGATCTAACTTAATGAGATCATGCCACATGAGAAACTCTCATAGATCTGGGCTACTTTGAAAATTCAATTATTTACAAAGACCTATTAGGTGGTGAGGGTCCAATATCATGCCCCATGGATGATTCTTACTTATCTAAAGAACTTATAACTCTTACAAAGTACCTTCTTCCTGACATGGTTTAGGTGGACAATAATATGACATGTGGATGGTCCATGTTAATATAGATAAATTTAGAGATAAATTTGTGTATTGTCGTCTATTAATTTTATTGATTGAAAGGTATCATGTCATATATAATTTTTTTTGGGATCTGGTACTAGTTTAAAAATTTATAGTGTACTTTCCCCAACTAGTTTTTGACATTTCAGGTTGAGTTGATGATGCCACCCATCTTAATCTTAGGTAAATGGAATGTATAAAAATAAAATGAGCCCAATTCTTGAGCTATATGATACAAGTATATGATTTGTTGACATATGGATGAATCTTGAGGTTATATAGGTCTCTAATAAATTGAATCCAAGAGACTAGAAGCCACATGATATAACCATATAGCAAAGGAATCTAGTCAAATACTTGATGTCGAATATGTCTAAGTCCCAAAATCAACACTAGACATGTGAAAAAGTAGTTATCCATTAAAACACCATCTGATTAGATTTTTTATTCAGTTAAATCCACAAACTTAACTTGGAGTAAGCATTCAAAATGAAAATCAAAGTTGATAAATAAAATGGCTTTATAAAATGCCCAAACTTTGATTTTATCTTTTGAAATGTAAAATTTAACTTAAAGAATATTAGGATAGATGGATTAGTTTAGTATTGAAATTTCAAGGTTTACTTATACCATAAAATTGAATTTTATATTAATAACGAGTCCCTAATTTAATTTTTAAAATGGGGTCTGTTGGGGCACAACAAATTATGACACATTGGGGAAATACTCATGAGTATGTAAAAACCCAAAATATCATTTAATGCATTATAATAAAAATTCAAACCTTATAATAAAATAATAAAATAACCTAGATAGCCAAAAGAGGTTCCAAATCACCCATGAAACATACTAATCATTTTCATTTCTATGATCTATGTGTTAATATGTATAATTCATTACCCCTTGTTATGAGAGTTTTGATAGACATTTGCATAGACACTGTAGGTTTCATTTTGATTTCACGATTTTATAAATAGTAATAAGAAATTTGGGGCATTTATGTATTACTCATCGACATCCACAACCTTAATAAAAATACCTATGTTTCCACTTTAAATATTTCTATATTTTCAACCAAGCATCCATATCCTTGAATCATTTTACCTGAATTACCCTATTTCCATAAGTTTGTATGATTTGGTCAATCGATCTCTATTTTTTTTGTAACATGAATAGGAGGGTTGGGAACCACCATTGGCTAGATGAATGTATAATAAAATATACCTTATCAATATGTCCCTATAAAACACATTCATTCCACTATTTATTATCTCTTTTTTTTATTTTTAGCATGTATGAGTGCAATCGAACATTGAAAGTGAAGCCTTATGTTTTTAGCAATATGGAGTAAATATTGTCATCATCTAACATATACTTTTCAATCAATTAATACATTCATAATTTGATATTAATATTAAAAAATTGTTTTTGTCCATAAACTAGTATGAAAGGTGAAGCCTTGAGGTCTTGTTTATGCCTTATTTTATCTTCACATTGCGCATACTTCAACAATAGGTGTCATTCTATTAGTTTGTATTGTGTTTATTTCTTGATATCATCCATAAAATTCATGTTAGTATACCTAAGAACTTAATTCACTTGTGGCTATTAATTTGAGAAAAAAGTGATTGTGATCTGAGTTCTATAGGCCTAATCAACATTGTTTTAGATATAAATGCTAGACCATTATCAAAAACTAAAGAAACTAGTGTTATAAACCTAGTTAATATGTTTTATTCAATAAAGTTAATTATATATTAGGATCTATAATTATTTATATCGATATCCTCTATCCACCTTGTAGAATAGTTTGGATTGATTAATCCAACAAATTTAATACACTATTAAGGAAAAGGGCATCCTATGATCATATGATCTAATGTCATAGCAACATGTACTTCCCTGTTTATGAGTACTTGACAATCATGACATGTTATCACATGATTATGGGAATCCTTGAAAATGTTAGGCCAATAGTATCCCTTCCTCAGTATTTTGTGAGGCATTGCATTTCTAAAATTATTTCAACTACCTTTTTTCAAGAGTAAAATATATGCTAGTGAAATAATGCAGATCAACAACATGTCTGACTCAGTAACATCCATGTTTGAAGAAGATAATTAGCTAACAATCCACTTAACAATGCTTCACTATATTAGGGTCATGACAAATTATGGATCTAATAAACCTAACTAGGGGATTTATTACCACATAATGGTAAAATAGAGGTTTTCAAGGCCTTTAGTCAAATGTTATCATTTAATAACCCTAAATGGGTCTTGTAATGAAATTAGAGGAAAAATAAAATAATATACTAAATGAACATTAAAGCTAATCTAGTAAATGTGTATTCAAGATAATCTTGTTCTCACTAAAGATTATGGAAAAAAAGTGGAAGAGAAAAAACAAGAAAATAAAATTATATTAATGATAACATAAAAGTAATCTGAGCAAGGAGAGATACAATTAAATACATTAGTTATAAAACATATAATTATAAAAACATGAAAGGCTAGGAGCATACTTGTTTGAACTGAACCCATCATTCCTCAATATCTCCCTTGGCGAGTGATGATTTACAAGAGGTTATTGTGGCTTGTAAGGATCAAAAGGATAGATCAACTCTATGCTAAAATACTTATCCTATACATCCAAGATATTCACAACATTAATTATACTAATCCATGGTAATAACTTGGCAATGAAATATCCAATTAATAGTATAAGCATATTTTTGATATTTAATTGTGTGTAATTGAATGAGCCTCTATTTAGAAATGAAGCTAAGGGGGTGTTTATAGCCAAGGATTGATGCTAAACCCTCCTAAGAATTAAAATGAAAAGGATAACTAAGTTGATCTTGTTAGTTAATAAATAGACTCATTAGGTATCAAAATAGATCAACTTACATTTGTGGATTTCCATAATGTGTGTTAAATTTCCAACAAGGTTGATTGAGCTGACATAGTAGGAAAAATGGATAAAAGTGTTGGTTTCTTAGATAGGGTATAATGTGGATATTGATTTACATAGAGGAGTGGATAAACAATTTTTTATCAATTAGGGAATTGGATTAGAGTATATTTTAGTGATATTAGGTAATTTTATAGGGTCAATCAATCTTGTAAAGCACCAAATTTCTACCAACCCCTTTCCTAGAGCACTCTTTAAGGTGTGCACTCAGAGAGATTGAGGCTCAACGAGTTCCTAGAAGAGAGAAACCATAAATAACTAAAAAAATTTAAAAATATAATATTTAAATATATTTCCTAATCAAGGCTCATCACATGTCATGTATTTGTATCATGGTATGGTGCTTTATAAAAATAACATATCAACACACAACATTGAGCTAGTAAATTGCAAAAAAACCAAAAATTGAAATGACTAAAAATAAATAATTAAAATAACTAAAAGTAGCATATACATACTTTCACTTACCATTATCAATTAATTTTTATCTATTGTATTTGTATTCTTTATCATGGAGGGTGCATTAACTACTTTGGACAAACCCAAAGAATACAAAACTAAAGATCAAAAACAAATAATCATAGGAAAATAAAAATAAATGAACTTTGAATATATAAATAATTCACCTAAAAAATTAGTAACATAGGGTGATAAATTCTAAGTCATCACCAAAATACGATGGCAAATGGGATAAAGAGAGAGTAAAATGGATAACAAAAATCCAAGGCTACTAAATGATTGTAAAGTAACAAACTAGACCAAATCACATAAGAATGGAATTGAAATAATAAATAATACATAGTTGGTCAACAATATAATTAAACATATACTTAAAAATAAATTATTTTATTACCTTTCCTATCATATGAAAAATATATTTGTCTTACTTCATTTGATTTGTCCTCTAAGGTAATTTTATGTGAAGTAGTGGATATGGATTCTGCATTTGTGAGATCAAGTTGAGCTAAGTCAACCATGTATGTAGTTATGATTTTGGTGTGTTCAATAGATGTAATTTTAGGTGATAATTGAGGAATAATTATCTCAATCAATTTTAGTTTGATAATATTTGTAGTTGGTAATTAGATTGTATTGAAATAGGTTGCATATAAGGTCTAAAAGATGCCATAGTTGGGATTTTGTTGATTACCCATTAGGTGTTTAATAATGGTGGATTAATAGAAGATACATAACCTTTAGGTTTTAATTCAATATCATAAGAGATATTAATGATGTGGACATCATGTTTTAAGGAATGTATTTTTCATATGTTGTACATATAAAAATAATGATTGGGTTTGGGCCATGATGTAATTATCATCATAAGTATGAGAAATAGTGTATGCATAAGTTTCTATAGGATAATCAACAATTGAAATGCCTATATTGTTAAATTTGTGAGGATACATACTTAAAGGAGCATCAGGGATTTTTTCAATTCCATATTGATTACATGTGAAGTCCTCTTATGTGTAAAAGGTTACATATCTATCGTATGAAGTGGAAGTATCAATAATATGATCAATTAGTAGAATTATAAAATGTCATGGGAGTAAATAAGGAGGGAGTCACTTTATTATATAATGATGTAGTAAAGTGGTATTTCAATTATTTTATAATTCAGTCAGTTTAGAATCATCTTGATCGGTAAGTTTAACATGTAAATCTAGATACAAGTTAACAAATTTAGGGAGAGGTGTACTATTAATATGGTAAATAATTAGAATATGATATTAATATTTAAAGTTGGGTAGTTGAATACTCCCTGGATAAGGGTTAGATTCATGTTTGTAGCATCACCATTATGTTTGAATTTCATACATTGAATATTTGAAGAAGTAATAACATGCATATGATGTCTCCATGGGTGACCAAGAAGCATGTTGTAAGGTAAGGGGATATCAAGAACCATAAGTCTAGTGTGAATCATCTTGGGTCTTATGGTTAGTGAGAGCCAAATTACACGAAGTGGTTTTTTATTAGTATTAAAAAATACTTTACACATGAGGTGTGTTAGTTTAAAATTTTCTTTGGTCTATCCAATTTGTTAAATTAACCAAAGAGAAGAGACATTAATTCCTAATCCTTAGTCTACTATCACTTTTCATATGAGGGAGTTATTCATCCCAATTTTAATAAAGAGAGGTAGACCATTTGATTTAAAATAAATCTCCTCAATAATCAAATCCTCATCAATAAATTATATGGATGGAGTTTAGGATGTAGAGACTATTTTAATTGTATGGACTTTTATAAGTGAAGGATCATTAGAAGGGATTTCTAAATCATGAGATTGTGGTTCTTCGATGTGTTATAATTTTTATATAATGAATTTATTATGATAGAGACAAGTTCAAAATAATTAAATAAGAGGAATTTTTGCAAGGCATTGAATTAAGTTATTCAAAAAAATTCCAATAAGATTTAAAGGATGAAGAACCAACACAAGGTTTATGAGTTATGAAGTTTTTCATAGGAATAGGAAATATATGATGTAATTATGGTTATGGAAGTAGTTCATAGATTGGCTGGGAAGATGTGGGTAAATTAATTATACTATATTTAAGAAGTTGTTTGTTAGTACAAGATTTATTAGTTTTGGTTATCGGATCCTTTTAAGTAGGTTTACGTCTATAGTTGATTTTTGTTGAATTCACATATTGAGAGTTGGTGTAATATTGGTTGTAATTAGCATAAATTACAAAAATATTGTCATTTGAATTTTGTGCATTATAATTAGGAGATAATTTTTGATTTTTTTAAAGGCATGGGTTTAATAACCTATTTTTTTTAGAATTTTGGAGATAATCACTATGACATAACTTGATTATATCATCATGGTAAAATGTTTTACCTAACATGAAGGAAAGTAAAAAATTAATAAATCCATGACATGTTTCATGAGAGTGACAAATATCATCATGTAACCAACATAATATTTTAGGATCATGCCATGATTGGGGGGGGGGGGGGGGGGGGGGGGGGGCGGGGGTGGGCGCATGGGGGTGCTATTATTGGAAGTGAAAGGTTTAGATGGAGATAATAACTAGTTCATTTGTGGTACCATTAGCGGTGGGGAGGAAATAAGTTGATTATCTAGTTTGACTAAACCTAATTTCACTTGATGATTAACACTTGTAACTACATTAGTTGATGTTTGGAAAGAATCCCTAGTTGATTTGTGTGTTGGCTCAAATTGTTTCATAAGCGAATCTTGTCTTTTATCTTGATCAATTACTTCATTTCAATTTTGTGGTGAAAATTTTATAATAAGGGAAGGTGTTAATGTAGTGATAAATAATTTAAATAGATGATCATAAGTCATTTTTAAATCTTATTTATAAGGTAGTGATTTCCATTATTTGATGAAATCAAGAGCTAATTGTGAATGGGATTGTATAGCATTGAGCATTGATAAAATGAATAAAACAATTTTTTAGAAGATCATTTTGTTGAGATTATTTAACTAACTAATTGACCAAATATTCTATAGTGATATATAATGTTGAGGGAGTTGATTATACCATTCTAAAACATATCCTATGAATGTTTGGACAAAATGTTTAGAAGTATAAAATGTATTTGTTTTGAGCCATTCCTTGTAAATATTATAAACACTTTAATAGAACATGCATGGTATTTTGTTTCATCATACTTAATAGTTGGAGATATATTTACAATATTAATGGATATTATGGATGGAGATAAATGTTCATTTTTAATATTTTGAAGCATATTGTTATCCATTAAAGTATAAGTATTTATATATTCCCATCGACATCTCTAAGAGGAGGAGGAATAAATTTTTGGTTATTTTGAGGCATGTTAAGAGGAGTTTGATTAGCCATTTTTAATATATGATGTTGTATTTGCATCATTTGAAATTTATTTTAATTTGCATAACATTAATTTTTTTAACTATTTATAAAAGAATTTGAGTAGTATCAATTGGTGTATTTTTGTTGCTAGTGTTATAATATTGTGGAAGAGTTTAATTATTAGTATTGGAATGAGGAATATTACCAATGTTATAAATATGAATGTTTCCAATGGGAGAATTTCCCACAGGAGGATTCTATGTGCTTGTAGTTTTTGTTTCAATCGTATAATAACTAATATTAGATAGAGTATTATAGTGAGAAGTTTCTAATGGGTTATATCCATATAAATCATTACTTTTGGTAATTTAAAACATGTTGTATTCAATATATACATATGAATAATGAGAATAAGTGCACCATGATACAATATTCTCTTGGGTGGCTAGGGTGGGTAAGAAAGAGAAACCCATGTATCTTATAAATGGGTTAATGTTATCAAGATAGATTTTTATAAATCATTTGATGATTCTAAATCAACCAAAAATAAGTATGATACATAATTAATTTTTTTGATCTAGTTGGCTTAATAAAAAACTAAAAAAATTATGTAAATGAACTAAATCAGTTAGGAGATAAAAAATTGAATTCATCAATGTAGTTGGTTTAGAAGTAAAATAAAATAGTCTAAAAATGATCTAAGTTAGCTAGGAAGTACAAAATCAAGTTATTTGATTTATTTATTTTATCATGAAATCAAACCATCTTAAAATGAACTAAGTCATCCAAGAGGTACAAAATCAAGATGGTCAATCTAGTTTAGAAAGGCATGTTAAAATAATTGATAATAATATGTACATAAATTAAGTCATATAGGTAGTACGGAGTCAAGATAGTTGATATACTTATATAATCTATTAAAAATTTTAAATGGTCTAAATCTAGATGATCATATATGGAAAATAAAGCTAATCACATAGTTTAGGGACAATCTTATTGAAGCACAGATCACATAAATTATATCAATGTTAGCTAATACAATCTAAATTACAACATAGAATATAAAACAAGGTATAATAATGTAATTTATATTCTATTAATTGTTTGAAAAGAAGACTAGGAAGTTGTACTAAAGTTGTGTTTAATATTGTAGGCCCCCATATAGGTGACAATGCAATGTTTTAAATCACTAACTATGGAAGAATTAACATTATTATAGCCCAATAAATCCAATTTCAAGGGTAATATGAATGTATATTCTTACTGATAACCACTAAGCAATTCACTATGCAATCAAATTTAAGGTTAGATTCCTAAGGTTTGATAAAAAAGGAAATTATAGGTGTTATTGAAATACTATGAGGTACATGGAAATTAAAGAATATGTTTAGTTTATTAATATGGAGATGAGTATTAGGGAAATCCACTTAAACCATGATATATATAAATAATAGACAATGATTGTGAGAAAAAAATCAATCAACCCTTCATGATAGTAGCTAAGTAGTTTTAAAACTGTTGGTACATAGTTTTTATGGAAAGCCAAAGAAAGTGAAATTAAAGTTGAAAATGATATTTTGAATCCTAAGTTGTGGAAAGAAAATAAACATGTATTCAACTAAAATTTAATATTATTTTAATTTTTATTAAATGTAAGTTAATTTCCTTTAAATGAGATAAAAAGTGAAACAAAAAGAAAAAGATTGAACATGTTGATGATGTTGGATAAATATAATAGAATGAAGTTGAGATGACTAACTTGATTTATTATAAATATAGGCCAAAACAAACAAAATCGTGTTGGTCAACGTAGTTTTTTGGGTAGAAAATAGACACATAACTAGATTGAGCTGGTTGATCTAGTTAACTACGTAGGTAGAGGTTTACAGAATTAGAAAGATGATAAAAATAATACTAAATTTAAATTGTAACTAAAAGGTGGGAAAATAAATTTGATTAAAATTTGAGAAAATTTAAATTACTTAGTTATTAAAATTGAACCTAGAATATATGACAAGATTGACTAGGTTTATGTGTTAATTTTCCTTAAAGATGTTGATTATTGTTTTAATTAGGTCCTTTTGATGAATGTTCAAACATATAAAGGAAGAAATTAATATTATTAAACAATATAAAATCAATCAATCCAATGTAAATAAAATAGATAAATAAAATAAAATAGGGCTATGTTGATTAAATTGATGTAGTCAGTTAAAAATAAAATGTATAAAATGATGGAATAAATCAAGTTAATTCTATTAGTTGCATATGGTAGAACCAAATTGGGTAGATCAGTTAGATCTAGGTACCTAAGATTGAAAAATTGTAGGTAGAAGATATAAATAAATTGATAGGGATAAATGAATTTGAAAACATACACATAGAGAGCTTAACGAGGTTGACAGGGTTAACAAAGTTGAAAAAATTGTACACATAAAGACTAGGTCAATAGGCTCGATGAAGTTAAAAAAAGTACGCATAAAGTGTTAAACTAGATCGATAGCCTTGATTAAGTTAATTATAAATAATAATTCAAATAATTCTAAGGGTTAGATTCATGTCAGGTTCACCAAAATTTATGAAAGTGAAATAAGACAAATATATAAGTTATCATACTCAGTAATATCCTTGCTTAGATAAAATAATTGATGCATAGTATCCTAAGTAAACATACGTTATAGATATTCTTACATTGTTTCATTTACCAATTTTTGGTTTTGATAAGTTTTCTAGGTATTTTGTGGATCCATTTATTATTTGGAAGTCATTGGACTTGAAATTACTTGTTTCTATTCATTTAGACTTTTCCCACCAAAATCAAGAATTTGAAATTTTAAATTTCTAACTTAGTTTTGTAAGGTGTTTTAGAGTTTGATGTGTAATAAAAATATGGGTGAGTATTTTTTATGACCCTAATGGGTCCTAATAATGTGTGTGTAATTATTCTAATTCCCAACTCATGGTAAAGAGTAATGTAATTTCATAATCAAGAAGTGTATATGGAACTCGTATGTTGGAGATGGAAAGAAAAAGAGAGTTAGTTTGCATGTTAGCATTATAAGAAGTGGAAAATTTAAAGAAAATTTTAGACTGTGTGTGTTGGGATACAATTTAAGGTATTTAGTATATTATAGGTCAAAGGAAGAGTGAATGAAATAGCAATAAAGATCAAATGTTAAGGAACTTTGCTTCCCTTAGTAAAAATTATGTATATGACTATTTTATTGAATTGAGATAAATAAAATGATGTGTGATTTTGTGTTATTAATATCATGATAATTTTATGTTTAATTTATTTTACTAGTTTATATGATCAATAGGGAATTTGAGGTATTTGATTAGTGTTTAAGTTGCAGGGTTGTATTGAAGACTATGAGATTCCAGTCAAATAGAATATTAGGAATGTGAAGTAAAAATGTGTTTATGTTGGTAGTCTTGAGTGATTATTGATTTGTTAAGAGTATCAAAAATATTAGAGAGTTGTTCATGAATATTAATATCTTTTTGGAAGTTTAAATATCCATTTTAGGTGTATTAGGAAAATTAAACCTACAACATAGTTTCAAGAGAGAAAATTCTAAGTGTACACAGTCAACAAGATGAAGAAAGAGAGGTAGGTTGGATGATTATTAATTATCTATTAGATTTTTTTCTTAGTTAGGATAACCTATTTTTAATCCCATAAACCCATTATAGGTGAAAAAGACAATTAAAACTATCACACAATCCTGCAAAGTATACTTTGAATTCTATATGAGTGTTGATAGAAGCCTTTTGAGAGTTGATCTAAACCAAAATACTATTTTATAATTTTAACATTGATGTGTCAGACCATTTATAGGTCTTAATTGTGTTTTAAAATGCATAAAACTAAAATTATCCCTTTTTTTCCCTCTCAACCTTGCATAGCCTTACCTAAGCTTACACTACATTTTCAATATGAAAAGCCCAATAAATTTTGTTTAAACCTATCAAAAATCATAATTTTTTAAAAATATATGTAATTTAATGTGTGAAAGATGATTATAGAGGTTTTTGACAATCTCACTACTATATAGTATGATCTATAATACTATGTGCTTACATGAGGCCTTAAGAGACCTAATTAATAATGAGGGGTGTTGAGTTAGGGTGCTTCCATCAAGATTTGATCCTTGAAATTTTGGGTGAAATTGAAACAAGGTAAAAGGTAATAAATATGTATTTGGTCTATCTAGAATTTTGTATATTGGTCAAATCTAGGAGATTTGTGTGAAAAGAGGGATGCAAGGAAATGAGGTCTAATGGAAGAACAAGTAGTTAGATTTAGATTTCTAACCTAGGGGTTGAGTTATTGGATTATATGATTAATGGGAGATAAAATACACTAGATGAGGATAATAACATGACTCTAGTGTGGATAAATATCAAAGGAACCATACATAATGCTTTCAAGCCTAGGAATCTATGTGAGAGTGAGCTAGTTTGACATAAAGAAAATAATAAAGTTGTGAGATGACATATGAGATGATGTGGATGATGGTATAGATGATAAGAAGATATAGAGTGTAGTGAATGGAGATGAATATGATATATCTTCAAGATAGAAGAAGTCTAAGTATTCCTAGAAGGCTTATGAGCCTTGTCAAGAGAGATTGATTAAGAGAGGTCAAGATACAAGTAATGTACCTAAAAAAAATGAAGTATGAGATGAGAGAAGACAAATGAAAAAAAATCAAAGATGTTTTAATGGTTATAAAGGCTGTATGTTTCAATTCCCTACATCAAGTGGTATTATAGTAGGTAATCTCTTTGATAGGTTTAAGTTTTTTAATGTTAAAGGTTTTTATTTGAGTTTATTAAATATTGTTATAGATATTGCATGAAGCCAAGTTGAAGGAGTATATTAATAAAGATATTTAAACAGTTGTGATAGATCAAATATAAGAATAAAGACATAAAAAAATCTCAAGAGAGAGAAGAAATACTCAGAGTCATAATTTTAATGTGGAAAAGACATGGACAAGAGTGTTAATAGATAAGATATAGGTTCAGACACCAAATTTAGGTGAAAAAACATGATTAGTAGAAGACAAAAATAGATAATATAAAAGAAAAAAAGGGCATGGTTGAGTTAGAATACAATAAGGAGAGAAAGAGGAAAGAAGACCAAAAGAGAAGAAAGTTGGATTTTTAAGACGAGATGAATAATATTATAAAAAGAATATATATGATAAATTCATTTGTGGAACTCATGCAAGAATAAGAGAGCCAATTGTTTGGATGGGTTATGAATAATAAGAGGGTTAAGTGGCCTATAATGATACTCATTGAGGGAAGAAGGAAGATTTTCATGAGAGACAATGAGAAAACTAAAGTTGTTATGTAGGTAGATTAAGGAGGATATGAAAAATATAATGAAAAATGAACATGAGTGAGGTGAGAATCATCTTATGAATAAGGAAATAATCATGGATACAAATAAACCCAATAAAGAGGAGATTGAGCAAAGGAATCCTGAAGTTTTTATATGTTATGATTTCTTGTCATGTGTGTATGTACATACAAGAATGAAGGAGGAATAAGCCCAAGTTGAGGAAATTAAATTTGAAATAATGAAGGATAAAAATAATTAAAAATATGATTACAAATAATAATAAGTTGATTGGACATATATGTAAATATATTGCCTCATGGAAGGTATAAAATAAGAAAGATTGCATCAAGACGATGGAGACAAGAGGTATGAAGGTCAAGATTTAGAATTTTTATTACATTAATAAATTAAATAGGTATAATATAAGATTTTTTTTGTGAATAATTATGATATAATAAACCTTAATAAGAACATATATTAACTTGGATAAGAGTATGTAAGTGATAAATTTTTTTATATGAGTAATGTGACCAATGAATTGCGTATGAGAGGTGGGGTTAATTAAAATAACAATTGGAATCTTTGGATCATGAAATAAATGATGAAAAGTAAAAATAAATATTTAATAGAACAAAATATGAATAAGTGAACATTTGGAATGATACATTCAAGTCTCAATATAAGGAAATAATAATGGAGACTGAAATATACATCATGTACTAACTAGGTATACAAGGTGAATTGCAGAATGAAAGAGTGTCTAACTTTACAAAAAAGGAGATAAATTTAAAATACAAGATAAGGTAAAAAATTTGAGAGAGTACAATGAGGAAGAGGAGTTAATGTGGGAAGTATTAATGCAAGAAGATGAATAAGGTGGAAGCTATCCTAAAGGATCTAGATGTAGAAATGCAAGGTGAAGGAAAGAAGATGGAAATGAAAAAGAATATATGCCCATAGAGATAGATAAATAAAACAAAATTATAGGTTATACAATGGTAGAAATTCATAACCAAGTGATGAGTTGTAACCGAAGAGATGGATAAGGTAATGCAAACAAAGTGGAAAATCAAGGTAAGTTGAATATGGAGTCATTTGAGTTGGTCAAAGAGAAAGTATTGGTAGCTAATGCATTAAGTAAAAAAAATAAGGATAGTATAAGGGACTAAAAGAGATGAAAGATAATCCTATAGAGGCATGGAGGAATAAATTAGAAGTAATAAGTGATGATAAGGACAAGTAGGTCCTTAAAGAGACTAGAAAGTCTCATGAAAGTTATTTAATACGTACTAACCAAGACGTTACAAGTATGGAGATGAAAGGGAAGATGTCACTCCATGATCATATGGAGAAATTAATCATGGAATAATTAAGATCATGGTAGAGACAAGTAAGGAGGAGGATAACCATGATCCTCACAAAGGAGTTGAGTGGAAGAATAATGCAGGTTAGGAACATGACAAGATCAATCCTAAGGATATTAAAGGAAGAAATACGAATAAGCTATAATAGAGATAACAAGGAGAGGGAAGTATTATCCCAACAATCAATCCAAGAAGTTATCCAAGAGGTGAATAACAAATTCTAATGGAAGGAGAGCCACAAGAAAATAATCTAGAAATCAAAGAAAGGAAACAAGAGAAAATTTAAATGTTAAATTATTCAATATGTGATTTTATATATTAATTGGTTTTTGAACATGATTATATAAAATAAAAAGTTTATAAGATGTGTGGTGTTATGGGAAAGATGAATTGGTCAATGAGTTCTCATTACATGATGAGAAAAGTTATGAGAATTTTCACCATGAGATGGTGGAGTATTATGAGAAGGAATAAAAATATAATAAAACTAAGAGAATTAAAAAGGCGAATATGTATAAATATCCAATAGATGATGAGGACTAAGGAATAATAAGGATTAAGAAGAAATACCAAACAAGAGAATATGAACCAAACATGATCAATGAAGAAGAAAGTTATGGGTTAACAGAAAGAAGAAAGAAAAAAGATCATCCCTTGGGAGTAGAGAATGTTGAAGATAAGTTAGAGATGAAGGATATATAATATGAGTTATAAAAGGAGTTTCAATAGGTCATACACATCATGGAAATATAAGATGAGATGGAAGAGACACAAGGCAAGGAAAGAAGACAAAGATGAAAAAATGAGCTAAGGGGAAAACAAAAATAAAAGAGGTAAAACAAGAGGAGAAGCTTAGAGGATCATAAAATAAATAATTGGAAATAAGGAAGAAGGAGGACTCGATACATTTGAGTAGGATCTAGAAATTTTCCCCACTTGGGTAGTATGATGTAGAGCATCCTAAGTGGACATAGGCTGTAAATATGATTCAATTGTTCAATTTATCCATATTTAGTTTGTGATAGGTGGTAGAGGTATTTTATGACCCAATTTATTGTCTAGGAGTCATTTTAATTCTTGTAGTTACTTGTTTATATTCATTTAGACTTTTCCTTCCAAAATAAATAATTTGAAAATTTAAATTTATAGCTAGGATTTTTAATGTGTTTTAGAGATTGATGTGTAATAAAAAGGTGGGTGTGTGTTTTTTATGACCCTAGAAGGTCCTAGAAAGATGTGTGTATTTATTTCAATGCCCAATTTGTGCCAAAGAGTAATGTAATTCAATAAATTAATAATTGTAACTGTCACTCCTACATGGGAGATGGAAAGAAAAAGAGAATTAATTTCCATGTTAGCACAAAGGTGGGTAATTAAATGAAAATGTTAGAATGTGTGTAGTAGGATAAAAGATATGTTTTTTAGGATAGGAGAGGTATGAGGAAGAGTGAATCAAAGAACAAGCAAGATAAAATATTGAATAATTTTTCCTCCCTGAGTAATTTTTTTGCATTTGACTATTTTATATGCATTGAGATCAATAAAAAGATGTGTGATTTTGTAGCCCTAGTTACAACATAGTTAGGAATAGTTACACCCCTATTTACACAGTCAAAGAATAAAGGAAGTGCAAATAACCATTGGAGATGAATGGATATTACATTAGGTGAGTTTTATAACATACAAATGTGAGTGAACCTTATGTAATAACCTAGGTAGGGTCTAGTAGATATTGGATGGAGAATAAAACATGGAAACCCTCCATAGTCAATGGAAATCAAACAAAATCCACTATAGTTGGTTGTTTATACACATTTGGTGGATTGAATAAGATCAGAAAACCTATTTAAGAAGGTAAAGGACATAAAAATAGACTTAGTGGTGGAATTTTGGCCTTTTGAAACACCATCCAACTCAGGAAAATGATTTATGAAGGCTCTTAGACCTGTGTAGGAGGATATAAACCCTGTATTAGGGTTTTCCTTATAAAAATATTTTACACCATCAAAACCTGATGAAAATTTGTAATTTTTTAGAATTCAAGGTTACCTAATATATTATTATGGTTTTAGAACTCTATGGACCTCCTAGGTATGAATTTAAGTAGCTGTGTTGCAACTAGGGCTAATTAGGCTGAAAAGAGGGGTAATTTCTAAAGGAAGTGTTAACTAGAAAAGGATTTAAGTATTGAAACATTACAAAACACTCAATGTGGGTGTAATAAGTATATAAATGTGATTACCTATTTAAAATAGTACATGTATTTGGTAAACCAACTGAAAACCTAAAAAAAAACTACAAGCCTATTGAGAGCTTAGATGATGGGAATGAGTGTTGAAGTGTGTTTGAATGTTTTAAATGGTCCATAGCAAGTGTGATATGTAATTATATGACCATCCATGATAAAATATTGACCTTTTGAAACTTGAATCAAAGATTGGTCCTTTAGACCTAAGAGGTGTGCCTAGTAGAGAATAAGAGGAAGAGTTGATTGCTAAAGGGAGACCAGTGTTAAGAGATGAGGTAAGAGTGAATGTGATTGGTATTAATGATGATAAAAAGACACCAAATAAGTGTCTCTAAAATGTATAAAACATATGCACAATTTTTATACTCTATTAAGCCCAAACTCCAAGTGAAAGATTGGACTAGAGATGGAACCTTGAAGACCAATCAAATAAGTGAATGAGACCAATTACGCTGTGGATTAGATAATGTGTTTTGTATACCTCTCCCCCAGTACCTCTGCATAAATTTTTATTTTTAATTAATTTATCATTATATTTTTAATGTATTTGAGTATGTTAGATTATTTTTAGGGACTTTGAGGTATTTTAAGAGTGTTTAAGTTATAGGTTTGTATTGAAGAATGTAAGATTATAATCAGACAGTGTTAGGAATGTAAAGCAAAAAAGTGTTTATGATGGTAGTCTTGAGTGACTCTTGAGTTTTTAATATTATAAAAAATATTAGAGAGTTTTTAATTAATATAATTATCATTTTGTAAGTTTAAATATCCATTATAAGTGTGTTATTTAGATGAAACCTACATAACAAATCTAAGAGAGAAAATTCATAGTGTACACAGTCAACAAGATTAAGAAAGAGAGGTAGGTTGGATGATTGTTAATTGTTTATTGCATTGTTCTTTTAATAATATTTATATATGGTGTCTTCTTCATGAGGATAACCTATTTGTAATCCTAAAAATACATTAAAAGTGGAAAAGATAACTAAAACTAGCACACAATCAATCATATTACACTCAAAATTATGTATGGTTGTTGATTGAAGCCTTTTGAGGGTTTGCCTAGACCAAAGTACTATTAGATAAGGTGAAATTTTTAGTGTAAGACCCTTTATAAGTATTATATGTGTTTTAAAGTGTCTAAAACCAAAAAAGTCCCTTTTGGTTCCTTCTCAACCTTGTATATGCCTGTTTAAGCTTAGGCTGGGGGGGTTTCAACATGGAATGTCCAATAATTTTTTTTGGAATAGCCAAGAAGCTTAAATATTTTTAATAATATGTAATTTAATGTTTAAAATAGTATTCAATACATTTTTTAGTGGTATCTAATACCGTACAATATGGTTTATCGTATTGTGTGCTTACATGAGGCCTTAAGAGGCCTATTAAGCACTAAAAAGTGTTGAGTTAGGGTGTTTCCTTTGATATTTAAGCCATATAATTTTGATTCAAGATAAAAATGATACACAGTATAATAATATGATTTTTTTTTTCTATAATTTTAGTATATTAGTCAAACTTAGGAGTTTGGTGTGTAAAGAGGGTTATAAGGAAAGAAGGTCTAATAGAAGAAAGAGTAGTTAGATTGAGAATCATAACCCGAGGATTGAGTTATTAGATTATATGACTTATGGGAGATAAAATACATCATATGAGGATGGTAAGATGAGTATAGAATGGATAAATATCAAAATAACCATGCATAAATCTTTTAACCCTAAGAAACTATATGTGAGTGAGCTAGTTTGAAACCAAGTGAAAATTGAAGTTGTGAGATGATATATGTGATAAGGTGGATTATGGTATGAATGATAATAAGATATAGAGTGAAATTAATGGAGATTAATATGATGTATATTAAATATAGAGGAAGTTTAAGCAATCCTAAAATGCTTATGAGCCTTGTTAAGACAAATTGATCAAGAAAGGTCAAAATACATGTAATCTACTTGAAGAAACATGATAAGTTATAGATGAAAGCAGGGAAATGAGAAAAAATAAGAAATAGGTTAATGGTTATGAATCTCTTAGGTTTTAGGTCCGTACATTAATAATCAACTAACAATCCACTTAGTAATACTTTTTTATATTGGGGTCATGATTAATTATTGATATGCTAAAACTACCTAAGGGATATCTTACCACATAATGGAAAAAAGAGGTTTCAAATGCCTCTAGTAAAATTTCATCATGAAATAACCCTATCTAGTTTGTCTAATGTAATTAAAGGAAATAAAACCTAATCTATTAAATGAACATGGAAGATAATCTTGTAAATGAATATACAAGCTAATCTAATGCTCACCAATTCTTTTGGAATAAATTGGGAAGATAATAAACAATAAAATATAATTATATTCAATAAAACATAGAAGTAATATAAGTAAGGAGATATATAATTAAATCCATTAGTTTTACAACATCTACTTATAAAAATATGAAGAACCAAGAGTATACTTACCTTGTTGAAGTAAACCTGTCATGCTTCTATTTGACCCTTAGCCAATGTTGCCTTGAAAGAAGTTGTTATGGTTTCTAAGAATTATAAGGATATATCAAATCAAGGCTAAAATAATTCTCCTATGGATCCAAGACATCCATAATATGAATGATACTACTCCAAGGACAAAACCTATGGAAAAAAACCTCCAATTTATAGTATAATAATATTTGTGAGCTATAATGATGCTAAATTCAATAATCATCTTCTTAAAAATGAATTTAAATGTGTATATATATCCAAGGATTGACCCTAAACCCACTTGGTAATTTAGATGATAAGGTAAACCTAGTTGATCTTGTTAGGAAATAAATAGAGCCTTTAGGTCTTGAATTACATTAGATTGGGTTGATGGAGTTTTGTAAAGTTCACTAAGTTCCCCATAAACATAGACCGGGCCAACTTAGTTGGAAAAATAAATAAAAGTGGTGTTTTCTTAGGTTGGGGATAATTTCGATGATAAATTTCTTAGGGGACTGTATAAGTAGTTTTCTATTACTTAGGGAATTAGACAAGAGTAGATTTTAGTTGTTTTAAGTAATGTTATATGGGATAAAAAAATTAAGAAGAACTAAAGGTCTACCAACCCATTTCCTATTGCACCCTTTAAGGCATGCACTTTGAGATATTGAGACATGATAGGTTATTGCAAGAGAGAAAATATCAGTAATTTATAAAGTTTTAAAATATTTTGTGTATACATAAATTATCCATTTTTTTTAGCTTATTTTACTGAGACACACCTCAAGTAGATTCCATGATAATTTTTATACACAATACTACCCTTTTTATCATGTGATGGGCTAACTTTAGCATGAGGGATCACCTATGATCTTGATTAAACTCAATGGGGCATGTGCATGTGAGTAGGTAGTGGATTATGTGGGCATACTAATCACCACTAGTTGCATGTGTTTTTTATATTATCAATGTGTATACATGGATCCATCTTAGTCATGAGTTAGATTCTTCCTTGGACTCATACCATCTTAGTGGGTCTAATTTCAAAATCATACTCTTATAATTTATAAATATATTTAACTCTTATCTATCATAATTAGTTCTATCCAAGTCTGATCTTGATAGTTGGGTTTGGAATGATGTCATACATTTTGTTTCATAGAATATAGTGATTGAATTTATTCACTACTTTGATCAAGGCATATATTTTCCTCTCTAGCATCAAATAATTAAGTTTTGAATCTTTCATATCATTACTCATGAAGGAAATTGGATGTTATCTATCATTGACATTTTTTTGAGTACTGATATAATAGTAAAGAAAATTAATACATTAATAAATATTTATAAAAAATAGGGCTAATTAGAACTGGATTCTGAGAAGTAATAGTGATAATACCTCAAAACACTTTATTGGATTTAGTTTTCCATTATATTTTAGGATTTTTATTCCACATGGAAATGGATTCACAATCACTACAAATTTAGAAATAATTTTTCATAAAATGTTTATCTTGCAGAAGAAAACAAGAAATATTTAAGATTTTTTTGATGTTAGGAGGCATTATTTTTTAAATGTCTTAGATTCATTATGGATAAATGGAAATACAATATTTTTTAGTAAAGTGGCCTATCTATTTTCCCTCTATAACTCCAATGATGCTCTTGTTTAGATTTAGTGACACTCCATATCTTTAGCACCTATCAAATAGTTTTTGTAAATGAGTCACATGATCATCTCTATTTGTGAAAACATAGTAATATCATACATGGAAATGATGATGCATTTGTCAATGAGCCCTTGAATTGTGAATTATATGAAATGATAGAAGTTTTATTTTTCAGTAAATAAGCCGAAATACATCATTTTTTATATGTCAAAGTTCTCCACATGGTGGTAAAATCAGTCTTCATTCAATCCTCTACTTCTACTAATACTTGAATATATCCTTAAAATCTATTTAGAAAGGGCATCATTTCATATCAACCTAGAATATGAATTACCTCATTCAATGAGATTAAAGGATAGTTTTACATTTTAAATGTTCTAATCAAGTTCTTGAAATCAATGTACAACCTGATTTATCTATTATTTTTTATAAAAGGCACTAATTTAGCAACCCAATTAAAATTTTTGATTGGTAATATAATTTTAACATCCAATAGATTATGAAATTTTATTGGAATGAGAGGCTATATAATTGGATTATTTGGCCTTTAAAAATAGATATAAGGATTACTTCCTAGATTGAGAGGAATAATATGTGTGATTACTTTGGGAAAGAATATTTTTAGGTATTCCTAGGTGCAAGTGATCACATATTTATATTCTATCATCAATTTACTTGGTGTTTGTTTCTAACTTGCATAAGAACTTAGGCCAATTTTGACATGTTATGGATGCTCATTAGTCCTTAGGTTCACTTTAGAAAAATGATATTCTTCTATTTTAGACTATTTTTTGTTTCTTCTCTTGTGAAACCATGTCAAAATCTCTTTCCAATGATACTATTCACATATGCATTTGATTATATTTGAACTGAAACATAACATCATTTCATATGTCTTCAGCGTCTATAGGCTCAAAATAATTTTCATATAATATCTGAGATTCAAAGTATCTAAAAATGATCATAAATTATATGATCTAATAATCATCATCAGACACATAAAAATTATACATATTTCTAGAATAGAGAGGAAAGGAACTAGTTTTACAAATACCTTATTCATTTCATATTATTGCAATGGTGCTAAATTTGAAGATGAAGATGCCAAAAAATTTGTTGTCACATTTTCATCCCTTGGGATAGCCTCAATGTAGAATGCTTAGAATTAATCATTCATATACTAGGCCCTAAGACTATAATATTACGTATTAGAGTTTGCATTACTATTTAATTTTGATATTATTGACAAATGGATCTAAATCATCAAATATTAATAGTTTTTTGAATTATGTTTTAATTAAAACTATGGGCCTAAAATTAGAGATTCATACACAACTCAGTTATTGGTGTAAGGGAATTATAAACATTATGTAATGAGATATTTTCTCTAGTATAGGTCAATAAAATTTATGTTGACATAGTATCCTTACATAGATCTAGCTCACTGAAAATGTAGTGTCCAAAATTGTGAAAGATCCTCAAAATCTTATTAATAAGGTTCATGCTTTGTTGTAAATATATAAACACATGCATTTGAAGATGTGAAGTTTACAATCTCATTTTTAAAATTATATTCCATACTTAAGTATTTCATATTTGATTCTCAATAAATTCAACTGTGATTAGATATTCCTTTAAAAAGCATTCACATGTGTAATAAATTTGTTTCCATGTATCCATTTAATGTATTTCACCAATCATGATGCAACATTACACCATAATATTTAGGAGTGTCAACAACCTATATATATATATATATATATATATATATATAGACACACACACACACACACATGTGAATATTCAGTAGCTGCCAAACGTGTGGAACTATAGTCTTGTCCAAATACAACACTAGCCTTTTGGAATTATCTTGCATCAATTCTAAGTTGTTGAGAATAACTTTAGGCATGATTTTGGTTGAATAAGCTAAGTCTACCATACATTTTTTCCAAACATTCTTGATAGTAAACATAAAATCTAGTACCTCAAGTTTGTCTTGATGAAAAACCACATTAGTATGTGCATTTTTTAATTTATCAGTGGATAGATTACTAGTCAACACTTCCAATAATAAATCTCTTTATCTTTAATATGAGGTAACTTATGAAGAGTGATGTCTACCTTAAGTTTATTCATATCTTCATCTATATTATATTGAATTTTATTCTATCAATCATCAACTTCTTGTTAAACATTTTCCTTTGAAGGGCATAAATTATTATGAAATTTTGAATATGGAGGAATAATTGCACTATTATTTGGAGGCATGGAAGTCATGAGAAGTTGTTGGAATTTAATTTTTAGATTGTAATTATTTATTTCTTATTTTTGGAAAACATGTAATTCATATCTATTATCTTTTTTCATTTTCATCATCTATCTTTTTTCATTTTCATCATCGACTGGGAATGATAATTCATATGGATTAAAAATCATTAAAATAATAGATGGATTTGAATTAGTGGAGAAATAAGTATTTGCCTAATTTGGAAAAGCTTCATACCTATCCATTTCCTTTTGGAATATCTCAAAATAAGTATATAATTATATACAGTCCAACTCACTATGATGTGATGTATTATGATCTTAGCAATAATTAAGCAATGTTCTTCCAAGATATTTATTTTTGGTAAATTATCAGGGAATCATTATTCTACATTATTCCTATACATATTTAAATTCCTATTGTACCTTTAAAATGTGAAGTTTTGATTGGTATTCTATCCTATGGTGTTTTGAATTCACATTTACATGTTAAATAACTTGTTTCTCAGAATTTTAACCATCCCTTAGATAACATCATATTATGCCCTAACACATATACCCCATTTTAAAAAATTCAAATGTCGACCCATTATTTCTAAAAATATTTATTTGGGGTCTTACAAACATTATAAATCTATAATATGAATTTACTCATGCAAAATTCTAAGGTTGTACTCTAAAGTATAAATTTGAATAACTTTGAATTATGATAACCAAAATTTTAAAGGTAATTTCAAGCTATTTCAATGTTTTGGTTTTCATAGTTCTTTTCAAAAAATCAAATCTTTGATTTATGGAGTATTTGAACTAATATTCTTCATTGTATAGTTCCTATGTATTTTTTGTATGATTACATGACTATTATAAAATACATGTTAATCATTCATGATAAGGCCATACTATTATTACATGAGATTAGGATAGGTGGTGTTATCATGTTACCCAAAGGTTTCAACTTCCATGAAAGCTTTTAAGTCTTCGAAGTCCTTAAATGTTGAGATATTGATTAGTGGAATTACTGTGTTACATGGATCCTTTCGAGTTTCAAATAAAACTCTAAGTGTATTGAGTATCTAAATTCTAAAAACATGCCATGTAGCACGTTCACGTGAACCTAGGAAAACAAAGGATTTGCATCAAAATTAGTATTATAATGGTTCTAACTTATCATATTCTAATGCTTTTGAGATTTTTTGGTCTGTATAATTTGACACTTGGTCATTTCCCCATTAAAGTGGAACCTTGGAAGGATTAATATAATCTAATGGCTTCAAAATCCTAAAATATAATGGTTGTGAGATTTTGATATTTAATCAATTGACACTTGGCACGTTTTCATTTAATCACAACTACAGATGGATTAAATCAAAGTCAATTATTTAATGGTCCCTAGTCTATAAGTCTCCAATAATATTCCACATGGTAATGTTTCATCCACCCAAAGAATTTTGGGACATACATAATTCAAACATACAAACATATGCATTTCAAACTTCCTGAGTTCCCATAATCCCAAGATTACTCCACTTGGTTCAATCACATTAACTCTAAGTCCCAAAATATACAAAAAAAAATTAGAAACCTAAATACCTAGATAAGTGTGAAATGTACAAGAGTTATAATCCAAGGGATGCGTGGACAAAATATGAATAAATAAATATGACATGAATTCAAAGAGTATAGAAACAACATATTAACACCAATCATGGATAAAGTGACTAGACATTATAAATCAACAAAAAAAATTCCATATGGAAAACATGAAGCTAGAAAAACTGACTGACATGTTCAAATTGAAATGGGAACAAACATAAATGTCTTTATTTGAATTAATTACACAAAAATACATTAAAATATCAATTTTTTGGGTGATATATGTAATATATATGCAAAGGCTAGTCATTTCTTCATTACTCTATTGATTGAGCATTGCAATTTCAATCCCTCAAATATCTGAAAAGCCCTACTTTGCTTAGACAATTACAAGAAATACCTAGATAATTTATAGAATAAATTTTATCATTAAGATTGAAATAATGTCCTCCTATTTAAATAATGTTCTAATTCATCCCCCTTATATATATTCATATTATGGGAGAATTGAATTCATGGAATATGTTAGATATGAGTGCCATTCACTTTAAATTCTCATGCTATTCGAATATTTGAAATGCAGTGGAATCTATGGTGTCATACTCTATGAAGGATTTGTTATCTCCAAATGAGAATAAATATCTATATGAACTAATATCTATTAAAAAAATAGGACTTCATCAAGCAACAAAAAAACCATAGGTAATGTCTTGCACAAAACTACTTAGAGATTTATTTAAGAATGGATATTTTTGGGGGGATTTATTTCACCTTAAGAAAATTGAAAACATTGTTGCATTTATTTCTAGTAGGGAATTTTAAATATATCTCATAATTACTATCCCTTGGAGCAAATATAACCAAGTCTCAACCATTGTATTGCTTTAGTAGAACATAATATAGGGAAAATTGGAACAATGATTGGTTAAAGACCAGACACTAAATCTTAAGGGAGAAATTTAATCCAATTATACTATCAAATTTAGAGCTAGGATTTAGGATATTTATTTCTCTCTTTAAAATATTATATGGGTTTGTAAGCACAAAATATGTATAGGTTGACTCGGTCCCCTTGTATTATATTAATTTATCTTTAGACAAGATAGTTTCCCTAGGGTGACTATAAATATCTGATTAAAGACACAAATTTTAAATCATGAGCAAGGGATAGATGATGGAAAATTTTATATGATTTCTTATTTACTAGATGTAGTATTAGGCATAATTTAGAAGACACATAGGGAGTTATAGTTACCCTCAAAAGGATACCTAGGCAATAGAATATATGAATATTAATCTTTCATGTTTATATACATATTTAATAACGAAATTAAAAGGATAAGTGAGGAAATATATCGTTATGTATATCAAGAATTTCATATCACCTTGATGCCTATGTTAATTGAAAACCTAACAAGAAGAATTTATAAAATGAGTGATTAATGGTATTACACTAATTGCATAGTCATCATAATTGAAGGCACAAAAGCATCTCCCATGTTCCTATAATTCACATCCTAGACAAAATTGTGGAATAATAGGTGGATTTTACACGCTGAAACATCATTAATGAATAACTTGGCCTTAAGCATTAATCCTATTATTATAACACTCCTCTGAGTATTGGATAACTTCAATTTCTATCTAGGCCACATTTCAACCAAGTGGGGAAGGCCACAACCTATTACATTATAAAGGTGGGCAAATTCATGGAATGGGACCCTAGGAAGAATATTACGACATACATCTAACACCTTATAGATAAGAAGGTGAAGATTTCATATGGTCACCAAGACTATGATCATGATGTTATTTTTTGAAAGCATCAGATGATACTAAAGTACAAATAAGGATGAAAAATAATTATATGTGTATGATATTTCTTTGGGATCTCTAGTATAATCATGATATCATGTAATATCATGCCAATTATATGAAAAAATAATCACAAAGAGCATGGATCCATTAGTGAATTCATTACAAATAAAATATCTAGAAGGGCAAGATCAACCTCCATATTGTACAAGAGAAAAAAGTAACCTATAGGAAGGAGAGTATTTCATCTAGATGGAGTCTAACACTTAAATAAGGAAATAAAGATAAGGACATAAATTCTAATATTTTTCCCTCATCCTCATCTTCCATCTACATCTTCAACTACTACTATTACTTTGCGAACAACCACATGAAAGGATAAGTCTATACCTCCTTCAGATAGGTATAAGAAGAGTAATTTCATCATGACACCTCTTTCACCCATCACAACAACCACCTAGGTTATCCTCAAGTTTATATAGGTTTATTTCTCATTTATTCTAGGTGATCATTTTTATCCTTAGGCATCTTTGGTAGGATCACCTTTATCCACTACCATGATTGAGGAGTCATCTCCTCAAATAATCTCTACCATGGCAACTCCTACTCCATTCTCCCTTAATTACACCATTATTTTCCTATTTACCATTCATTCACCACCATATGTAGTGATTATTTCTACCACTATAGATCCTTAATCCATTCACCATCTCCCTCACCTTCCATTACCTATATTGTCACTAAATATAGGAAATTTAAAGATCTTTCCACCTCCTCCAAGAAAAAAATTGGAAGAAAGGACATCACTTTGTCTTCAAACCATAGAGCAATCCCATTATTATTAATAAGTATAGGAATAGGATACCATATAGGTGATATATCTAGTTGAATATTAAAGTGATAAAGATGTGGAAAAAATTAAGGGTTTAGACTTGAATTGAGTGAGAAGGCAACATTAGATTATGAAGAGATAGAGTTGAAAGAGCTAAATCCATAATATTCAAAGACCTAAAATAAGAAGAAACAATGATTGGCACTTTGGATCAACAAGTCTTCATAGAGTAGTCAATAAAAAGGATTAATGATTTAGTTTCCTCTCTTGTTTCATCTATTATCGATATAGATATTATGGATATAAATTTGCCTCTAGTAGTTCAAAGTACTATTTTGTCTATTTATATTGATATGTCCATTCTTTCTTCTTGAAATCAAATAAATTATCCAAATAAAGGAGATTATGTTCATAGTAAGTCTATAATTTCTACTTACAACCCTAGGATGACACCAATACTCAAAAACCATTCATCTCAACTAGAGCTATCGATGCCACAATATTCATCCATATCGTTAGCCATTATGACCATTCAAAGAAACCTAGGCCCTACCAAGTTGTGGTTGATGTTACTCTAATAAAGAAACCATCACTATGGGAGAATTTTTTTATTCCACCTATCTAGTTCCTAATACAAATAAGTGCATCATTGGCACCACTAGCAAAAACACCTCCTCTTATGACCCCTCCACTTTCCACATCTGAAGACCCCTATCCACTACAATAATAAGTGAAACTTGTTGTTCCCTAATGGGTGAAGAAATGAAAAATAAAAGGTATGATATAAAAAATTTGGTTGTTAGTGAGTTACATATGGTCTCGACCCAATTTTACAATAAAAATAGAGCCATGTAAAGGGTAAAGAAGAGGAAGTTAATGAATCAAAAAATAATAGAAGAAATGGAATTTGAAAAGAGATAAAATCTATCTCCCTTGGAAAATAAATACAAAAAGGATATGAATGATCTTAATGAATATTCTAAAGATTTATTAGATTTTTAAGAACCAAATGGTGAAATAATCAAATAAATATACAAAATTAAAGAGGAAGCACATTATATATTATTGTAAAGATAGACTATGCATACTCCTTGAGACAGTTGATTATGTGCAGAGTGTGATCATTAAAATATACAAAAATTTTCATAATATTCATGTTTTTAGGGTTAAAATATAGTGAAATAAAACAAAGTTGAATGAAATTTAAAACCAATTTAAATAATTGTAAAATAGATTCAATTTCCTAGTTTAATGCCTTAGAACTAGTGCATTTAATTAGTTGAATTTAATGTCCACCCTATATGCAACATGGTGTTTTAATTATGTTAATTTACATACATAGATGAAGGCCTTATTAGTACATGTTTCAATTTATGAGAATGAGGCCTTCAAAATTCTAAAGGATATGAGGGTGATTGATGTGATAACTTGTATAAGGTAATTAGTCAACATGCCAAATTTTGATATCTACGTTCAAGGAAAATCAAATAACTTAAAGGAAGAAGCTGAAGGAATGATATATAGAACCAATGATGAAATTTTACAGTCAAGAAATTTTTTTTAGGATGATAAGATTTTAGGCCCTTAGAGTTGAGATTGATAAATCAAAATATTAATAACTAAGGATGATGGTTAAATTTTATCAAAATATTCAAACCTTCCTTTCTCAAATTTTTCATTGTTAATAAAGAGTCCAAAGTAACATATGCAGTATTTGAATAACTTAGGAAAAAATAAACAATAATAAGGTTAGATCCAAGCATGTAGCCAAATGTTAGTGTTTCCATGTCACCTCAAGGTTCTTAATTTTTAATATTTGTTGTCATGTAGACTCCAATAGGCCCAATTTTTCCCTTAGGGAACTTTAAAAAATACTTTAGTTCCAATAGCAGACACACAACCATCTTCTTTTTATAGTGGTGCCACACCAACAATTTTAAAAATATAACTATGTATTTATATGTTTTGAGTAATTTAGAGCATTGGTTCATATATTATTTACTTCACATATATATTGTATTTTGGTTGGCGAGTTCTATTCTGGGCATTATCATTGTACATGCATAATTTAAATGAAGGTTGAATAGTTATATTTTTGGACTTTTATTTTTAGAATACACATGAGATATGAGGCCTTACTCATTTCAATAATAGCTATACTTTTATCCTCCCATTTAAATTGGAGGATAATTTTAATTATGAAGATTAATCTTGATGTGCATAATCTTAATTCTTCTCTAAACAAGTGGATTGTGTAAGAAGTGTTATCATTCTAGTATCTTAGTTCTCTAACTATTCATAAGTTATATTTTTTAATATAGTTATCAGTTTTCAGATATTGATGATTTGAATTCCTTTCACATGTTGATTATAATTCCCCTTTTTATATGTTTAAATACAATCTAACAAATGTGGTAACCTTTGGTAATGCATGTTTAAGTTTACTATGTTTTGGTTCCCTTTTGATTCTAATTATGTTTGATTGTTTGTATGATATAGCATCTTGAAATAGACATTGACCTTCTAATTTATTATCCAACCTATATTCAAGTACTATTTTGAAAGAGTTTCATCTTGTGTGGTATGTATACCCTTATCTTTGGCATTCCTTTCTCTCTTTTTTGTTTTTATTTTGGAATTACTATTCACCTTAGGATAGATCCATCATCCTCAACCCATCTCAAGTAGATATAAGTTCATCCACATCCAACCCATCTATGGTAAATGATCTATTTCACTTACCATTATTACACTAATAGATTATTATAAAACTGAATAGCTTACAACTTGTGCCTTAGAATGAAATCCTTTCATTGATCCTAAAATGTTAGACAATACCTTGTAAGATTTATATGATGTCCATAAAACCCACATCAATAGGAGTTTATTATATAACTATAATGAAGGATTACACCTCCACCTCTAGTCCATGAAAAAGATCATTTGAGTTAAACTATAAGAGCCTAGAAGATTAATAATCTAAACCTTAGACACTAACATTCTATAGCCATCTTTCCAATTCCATAAAAATGTTAGGTCTGATAAAGGTTTTCCTAAAGGACCCTAGGCTCAATAATTATTTCTAAGAAGAAAAACCTATCTTTCACTTCTTCTAATGGCTCATCTTTAGCCTTAGTCTTGGACTCAAATTTAATATCTAACCCAAGCTCCAAAATGGTTGACCAAATTAGCTATCAATGTTGTTGGAATTTTTCATTACTTATCTAGGAACCTTGAGAAATATATTCTTCCCTTATCTTTATTAAGAGGTAGAAGTGCTTAAGAACACATAAAATATTTCAATACTTCTCTAAGGATATTTAATGTAACTCAAAAGGATGTGGTAGGCATAGTATTTCCCTTTACATTACAAGATGCTTCTTATGACTAGTTTATTAATATCCCAGAAGGGTCACTTACAACTTGGACATAATGCCAAGACACCTTCTTAACATAATTTATATAAGTTACAAGTGAAAGTGATGTATACCTTCACTTTGTGAGCTTGAGAAGAGAGCATAATTATGAAATTTAATGCTTCAATTCCAAGTTGCAAAAGATGTATAATATACATGAAAATGGTTACAAACATGCTAAAGAGTTATCCTTTAAAATGTATAAGAATGCCCTAGAACCCATGACTACTATATTTATACATGGAGATATAGGTATCAATACATTCAGTTTAGCTTATGTTGAAGCTATCAATGAAGACATAAAACTTAAACCCCAATTATAATTATTGGATCTACTTAGTCTTGGTCTTATTTTTTGACCTTTAACCTAATTATAAATGTGAATCAGAATAGTATGGCCCAAAACCTAAACTCTATACAAAACTAGTTTCATCTAACCCATAATACACACAATCAACATCTTAGTTTTTTGAAAAATTATGTGCCTAACCAAAAAATCCAATATCAACCCACAATTTCATTTAACACTATTACCATACAGGCTAGGGTTACTAACTCAATTAAGATATAATTAAAATCTATCCAAAGAATGGTGCAAAAATTGAGTAATGAATTCCTTACATTTAAAAAGTGTATGGGTAACATTGGTGAAAAGAATACTAATAAGATATATGGATTTCAAAGATATAATAGGCCCTTCAATAGGTTTATAAATGATCAAGAACAATAAGTGTCATCCAAATAGATGTAATAAATAAACATCATGGAAGCAACACTATCTCATTGGTGTTAGGTTGACAACACAAAATCACATTTTGAGTTATAATGAATCAACTTATACATTTATTTTGATATATTTTATAATGAGATGGATAGTTAAGAGAATTATGGTAATCAGTTAGATCCATCTTCATCTAATCCTTTAGGGCATCCCTTTACAAGAATAGTCTTTGAGATATATGACTTACCTTTCCTATTGGAAAATGAAAATGAGCTGAAAATAATATGTATGAGGTCCATGCCTTCCATAAGTACCACTAGGAAAGAAACAATTATAATTTTAGAAATAAGTAGCCAATTATAACTTCCATGCTTCCTAACAATAGTGTTACTCCTCCTCTTGATCCCAAAGCCAAAAATAATCAACCTCCTCCCAAGGAGAAATATTAGTCATAGAGTTTAGAGAAATAATTTATGGGAGGGTAAAATATTATTGCGGACATGATTAAAATCAAGGTTGGCACTAGTATTCATGTGTTGGCATAGATTACCTAATAGAGGGAGTTAATGCTTAAAGCTTTAACTATAAGATCATGAAATTTTGACAAGTTAAAAATTGTGCATAAAAATGTGATGGAATATAAAGACAATATTAAAGTACTACCCTTTATGTTGAACATAATAATGTTTAGGAAGAACATGTATGAGTTATTTATTGACTGTGGATCCTCAATCAATGTGATGATGATAACTATCTATAAGAAACTGGGTTTGACCCCAAATAAACCAAAGAGATTAATATTGCAATTAGATAACTTATTTGTCACATGTATTTTAGATTTGAATAATGTAAACATAAAAATATAATTTAATCAACATGCACAATAATATAATGATAGATTGGTTGTAGACATTATATAATACTATGGCCTACTACTAATTTGTGATTGGTCTAAAACATTTAATTGTTACATGGACACCAAGATTTCAAACATGTGCCTACCTTTGAAGGGAGTCGACAATCAAATTATAGTATACGTAGATCCAAATATTAATTAGTTGATTACTACATACAATTAAAGAAATTAGAATATAATATTTGTGTCTTCACATGTAGTCATGTATACATTTACCAACAAACATGAGTCTCATAAACAAGAATTTGAAGGTCCTTCTTAGTTTTGGACTCTTCATTTCAATAGATATTTATCAAAACAAGATTAAGGTATGGGCATATCCATCAAATATCCATAGGAAAAGCATTACCTATGTACCAATAGGTTATAATTCCCATATACCAATAAATGAACTAAATATGAATATCTAATTATTGGCTTGTAGTTTGCACTAAAACTCAATGTCAAGTAGCTAAATATCTTTCGTTACTCTGAGTTGGTTGTGAATGAAATTAGAAATAAATATTAGTGTATAATTAATTATTTGAAGAACTAAAAACACCAAACATGGGACCTAATTGAGTCTTTTTAATTATTCAACATTAATGCCATCCCAAGGGAAGATAACTAGATAGTAGATTCCATAGTAGATTCAACTATTAATCTAGCACAATTTTTGGAGTCTAAAATTCATAAATTATCAGTGGATTTGGACACTTTCCCTTTTATCCTATATAATGTGAAAAACTTCCAAATATTTGAATATGATTAACAGATTGTGCAATTCATGGTAAACTCTAGAGATTTTGAATCTAAACTAATAGATGAGAAGGATAATGAACAAATAAAAGTCAACTATATAGAATAAGATGGTGTATTATAGTTATATGAGAACCACATACCTCTAGGAATGGTTTCCTTAAAAATATATTCTAATGTATATCCTTTGGATAAGGAGAAGAAGAATCTCAAAGTGACCAATTCTAAATTTATCAAAGAGAATCTGGGCATTGACCAACAACCTTAGTATGTGAAAGTTAGATTAAGTTGAATAGAGAATGAAAATGAAATAATTAACAGGTGTATTATATAACAAAAATATGTAATCACATGAATATATGACCATATGAAGGTATTTTACCCTAGGGTGATCACACACATCATCCCCTTAAAGATAGATCATAAGCCTTTTAGGCATAGACAAATGCTTGTGAATTCAATCCTATAACTTCTCATACAAATCAAAGTACAAAGTATACTAGATTCCATAATTGTTTTTACAATTAGCCATTCAACCTAGGTACCCAATCTATTACTAGTAAAAAATAACATAGAAATTAAACTCTGTGTTTATTTTGGGAACCTAAATAGAGCATTAAAAAAATACAAATACACTCTGCCCTATCTGAATGAGGAAATTCAAATGGTGAGGGTCTAAGAAAATGGCCTTTTTATATGGTTTATTGGGATACAATCATGTACTAGTTTAATTAGAGGACAAAATGAAGACTACCTTTACCATAAAATGGGGAACTTTTACATACAAGAGGATGCCTTTTAGCCTGAAGAATAGAGGAGCTAACTTTTAGAGAGAAACTAATTTTGATTTTCAGTGATTGGTGGATAAGTATATCTTCATCTACATTGATAAAATCACTATGTTTTGAAAAGATATATTTAATCACTTAGACCACATTTAGAGAGTCTTTGATAGACATAAAAGACATGGAGTCTCTCCAAATCCAAATAAAAACATCTTTAGAGTTACTAAAAGAAAGGTTTTGTGCCATATGATCACCAAATATGAAATCTCCATTGATATATAATGGGTTTAGGATATTTCTAAGTTAGATCCACCCAAAAACAAGAAGGATATAAAATATTTATTTGGTAAGATTAAATTTGTAAGGAAATTTATTTCTTGTTTTGTAGAGATTGTCAAGCTATTGAATGCCATGCTGAAATAAGATGTCAGGATAGAGTGGAAAGCAAAGGCTAGGAAGTATTTCCTAGATATCAATAATACTATTACTCAAACTCATGTTCTGATTATCCTAGACTTTCATAAATATTTTTATCTTAATTTGTTCACTTCAAAACATATGTTTTGGTAGTTACACAAAATGTGGAAGATAATGAACATACCATTGCCTTCATGAAAACTAGTTTGAAGGATACATAGTTAAAATACTCCATCATGATTAAAAAATACATGCCTTGATTAAATATTTCCAAATGTTCAAGTATTATATTCTTAGGAATAAAACATAACCACTCATCCCAGACCCAAGTATGAAAATCACATTTATCCATATTGAATTAGATAAGGGAAGAGGAAAATGGATGGCCAAACATTAAGAGGTTGACCTTGAAATTAGGGCAACCAATATGGTAATAGGCCAAAAGATAGTCTAACTCATGATTAAAAATTATCCATGTGTTCATATTGAGATAATTAATGATACCCAGGTAACTAGAGGTGAGTGGCATACTTAAATTATCTATTATTTACTCTTAGGTACATGCCCTCTTGAACTAAATAAAAATCAAAGGTGATGCCTTAAGGTCAAGCTAGCTCACTACATGAACAAGAAAGTGTTGGCAATATGATTATAATTAATGTAAAAACTGAGATATTTGGAACTATATATGTCATTGATGTCAAAGGATTAGTCACAGGCAGGATTGATGAAGAGAAGATCATGTTTTATAATTGCACAAGTTGCAATATTGTAATAAAAGTTGTCATGATTTTACAGAGACTATTTCTAGATGTTTTCATAGAAATTGATTGAAGATCTATTATGGGTTTTTCAAGTGAATATCATATATATAGTTCAAAGGTCTAGATGAATATAAATGAGCTCATAAATTATTTATATTTGCTCTCATCGATTAATAGGGTTTGTCAGTAAAATCCTATGGTTTTTGGTCATGTTGTTCATAGTCACTTCTATATTTATGTTGACTAGATACATGCAGGAATTGGTTTCTTAATTTATAACTTAAGCCTTCCTCATCATTATGCAATGGGCCCCTTTGACCTAGTGATTACCAACTTGGAGTAGTGATCACAAACATTAATATTTCCTAAGTCCTTGACTTAAGATTTATCTGAGCTTGATCAATGGCTATCACTTAATCAACTAATGTAGATCTAATAATGTGAAACAAAGTTAATATATCAATGGTACCTAAGAGTGAATGCATTAGTGATATGTGTCACATTCATGAGAGTTTGTCAGATAGAGATTTAATGTTCATATTAATATTTTAGAGGATCTAATAGTGAGCATGTGATCATGCCATGAATATCACTGGAGCACGTGGAGTCAAAGAGGTCAAAGTGTCTGATGTATATTGAGTTAAATACTGAGCTACTCTAAGGAGATTGATAGTGCATATATGTTCCAAAATATCAAGAAATAGTGAGATGAGATCAAGTGATTTATGTTTAATGATAAATAGAGGTAATGTATGTGTTACTTTCTAAGATCTAATGACACATGGGAGCTTATATCAAAAGATCAACAAATGCATTTTAACATTGAAATGTTAAAGTATAAAATCTCTCAAAGATTTAATGAAGCACATGAGCCTATCAGATTTAAATCTAATGGTTGCATTTTAAACTTAATTCATTTGAATGATGATCATTAGATCATGGCACAAAACTTAAGATCAATTGTCAATATTTAAATATATGTTCATCTCAATGGTCAAGTGATGAAACATCCATGAAAGATGCATTATATGTCACAAATAATGATATAGATCATTTTTATCAATTAAAATTGTGTAATATGGCATGTGCGTCAAAACTAGAACCTAATATACGATAAATATCATAAAATATAGATAACTATGGTGGTAGCGTGTGAATTCAAGAAGCAAGAAACCTATCATTAAAGAAATATGAACTGAGTCCAAGAATGGAACATGATATGTTAACAACCAAGTGTGAACATAGAGAAGATGTGAGACTTAGATCTAATGCACACACACACACACACACACACACACACACACACACACACACACACACACACACACACACACACACACACACACTATTGTGGAGCTACACCTTGAGATTACAAAATTGATTCAAAAATGAATCGAATCATATGTTACAGACCTTTCTTGTAGCATCCCATACTCTACATTTCTTCTTTCTTCCTCTATGCCTCTCTACCCCTCAATTTTTATTTATTCCATGCATAGTGCGTATCCTAGAAAAATAAGAGATCTAGATAATCTCACTATAGATGATTTGTATGGAACCTTTATAGCCTATGAGGTGAGAATGGGAGAATTAGATACTTTCAAGAGAAAATCTACATACAAAGCATCCAAACAAGTAAATGTATAAGGACCTACATCCATATCTTAGGAGACTGATGATAAAGAAGCCAACTTTGTTAAAAAATTAAAAAAAGGGTTTGAAAAATAGAAAGGTAAGTTACCATTTAAATGATTTAACAATGGTAAGGTATGACATTTTTCTACTAAATTACCTTATAATAAAAAGGATAATTCTGAGTAGGAAGAGGATAGTAAAAACATGAAACCTCAGTACTCTAAAAAGAATAACTTCTTTATAAATAATAAGGGCCGATACACAAGAGAAGATAGTATTCATTACATGATAGTAATAGTTTAGATGATGACCGTGATTGTGTTTTTGTGAATGAAAGAAATGAAATCCTCTTCATGACATTATAATCATCTTTTTTGGATCAATAAAAAGAAGAAATTGAAGACTCAGAAGAAGAAGACAAAGGATAAGTGCATCTAGAGGGTGAACTCATTTGTGATTTATATGAAATATAAATGTTACGAAATGAGAACATAAAATAGAAGAAGCAAGAATAAAAGGAGATTAAAAGAGTATTAAAATGTCTTGAAAAATCTGACCAGATGGTAGTTAGCCTAAAGACACAAGTTGAAGAGACTAAAATAATATAATATGTAGTCAAATTTGAACTACAATCTAAATAGGTTGAATACATAAAGTTAGAAGCCAAAATAGTGGCTTTGAGAAAAGAATTTGAAAAATATAAATAACAAATAGACAAAGGTCTGAAGCTGAAAGGAGGTTTAAAAATTCTTGATGAATTGGTCAAATCTCAAAATCCATCAAAAGAGAAATATGGTCTTGGTTTTTGAAAATGGAAAAGTCCCATAACTAGTACATCTAAAAATCTATATGATAACTTCAAAGAAGAATGATAATAATGAATAATTAAAGTAAAATCTTGTATGAATGCCTCCATATATACAAAGACAAACAAAATCACTATTGATACGTAGAAAGATGAAGGAGAAAAGAAGATTGAATAAAATAAGATGAACAATAAGTCAATCTATGCAAACTCAAGGAAGATGCAAAACACAAAGGTAGCTGATGAAGATGCCTACATAAGGGCAAGAGACTAGAATAAGCTAGAGATAAAAATACCTCCTCATTTTACACAAATAAATGCTATGACTAGGTATTCCTCATTTTTATATGGTTATTTTTATACCTATAATTAGTTTGGTCATAGGGCTACTGAATGCAGGGTTATACCTAAAATGAGAAAAAACTTTGTAAGTAGAAATTCATTTTCACCCTTGTTAGATATAAATTTAATATGCTATAATTGTATTACTTTTGGTCACATAGCTAAACAATGTAGACCACTATTTATAAGATGAAAAATAAAATGTGAAGAGAAAAGCATGCCTCCCTATGTGAACAAAGGTTCACAAGTCTCTAAAAAGGAGAAAAATAAGCCAAACAAGAAACCTAAGGATGTGTGGAATGTAAAAGATTAGAAAGTTGCACAATCTATAATTTCTCAAATTGCACTCTATGTCAAGGAATATAATTAATGGGTAACGGATAGTGGTTATTCAAAGCACATGACTAGTGACAAGATCAAGTTAATCAAATTGAAGAAATGTAAGGAAGAATCTATTAGCTTGGGAGATAATGCTATAGTAAAAAGCCATGGTAAAGGAACCTTGAGTATAAATGGAAAACTACCTACACATGATGTCCTTTATGTTGAAAGATTGAAACATATTCTGCTAAGTGTCAGCTAAATGTGTGACAATAAATATAAGGTCAAATTTAATGTCGAAAGATGTAAGATAAGGATATCTAGAAGATTAGTTGTAGAAGGGAAAAAAACTAAAATCAATATTTATAATCTAAGTGAAGTGAATGGTAATAGTTCCTTGATATGAAATATTGATGAGAGTTGTTATGGCATAGAATAATGGGTCATGTCAACTTTGATAACCTAGTAAAATTGAGCTAAAATAAGTGTGTTAAACCTATGCCTAAGATAACCAAACCTACAAACACTACTTGCACGGAATGTCAGCAAGCCAGAAAAATAAGGGTTTGATTTCAAAAAAAGGAGTATACAACTACAAAGCCTTTAGAATTAGTTCATATTGATCTTTGTGGTCCTACCAAGACAAGAGGATCTAAAGGAGAAAAATACTTCATGTTAATTATAGATGATTACTCAAAAATGACATGGATAACCTTTTTTAAGGATAATTCTCAGGCATTTGAAAGATCCAAAATCTTTAAGGCCATGGTAGAGAATGAGATTGGATGAAAAATTAAATGCTTAAGATCTAGTAGAGGTGGAGAATTGACCTCAAAAGCATGGAATCAAAAGGCATTATTCTTTAGAAAGAACTCCACAACATAATGGAGTTGTTGAAAGAAGGAACAAAATAGTCAAGGAGATGGCTAGAATAATGCTAAAAGAGGCCAAGATACCTGATGGATACTAGAGAGAATCATTAAAAATATAAGTGTATATCTTGGATAGAGTTCAATTATGGGTAAATAGTGATAAAAACCCCTATGAACTATGGTTTGGAAAATGTGCCTCTGCTAATTATTTTAGAGTGTTTGGTAGAAAATGCTACATTAGGAGAACATAATATAACTTGGGAAGATTTGAGTCAAGATGTGATGAAGGAATATTTATTTTTAATTCCACCCAAACCAAAGCCTACATATGATACAACAAAAGACTACAAAAATTTGTAGATAGTATCAATGTTAAGGTTGAAAAAGGCCTGAAACATGTTAAACCCGATAGAGACATCTGTGAAATAGAATCAAAGTCTAAAGAGGAAGTAGCTAATGAAGACCCTGAGGAAGTAAATGGAAAGCCACCTACAATATTTGTTCAAAAGGATCATTGGAAATAAAAATGAAAGAGTTCAGTCAAGGAGAAGACATGCAATGAACAAGGAACAAGTAATTTTTGCTCTAATATCTGAAATTGAGCTTGAGAACTATGTTGAAGCTAGTAAGGATGAAAATTGGCTAAAATCCATGGAAGAAGAGATAAGCCAAATTAAGAAGAAAAAAACTTGGGAATTAGTTCCAAGACCTTAAAAAAATAATGTAATAGGTAAAAAGTGGGTCCTCAGAAACAAACTCAATAATAATGGAACTGTTATAAGGAATAAGGCTAGATTGGTGTGCAAAGGATATGTTCAAGTTGAAGGCATAAATTTTGAGGAAATATTTGCTCCAATTTCTAGATTGGAAGCCATAAAAATGTTTCTAGCATTCTCTGTTTATAATAAATTCAAAGTATATTAAATGGATGTTAAGTCTACTTTCTTGAAAGGGAACCTAGAGAAGGAAGTCTACATAAAACAACTTGAAGGTTTTCAACTATCAAAAGAAGAAGATTATGTTTGTGGACTAAAGAAAGATCTGTATGGTCTAAAATAAGCACCTAGATCATGGTATTCAAGATTAGACCATTACTTGTAACAACAAAGATGCAATAAATGTTGTGTAGACAATAATTTGTACTTCAAATTACAAGGTGATCATATGTTAATTATTGTTTTATATGTAGATGATATCATTTTTGGTGGCAACAACAATTGAATGTCCAAAGAATTTGCTACTCAAATTCAAAATGAGTTAGAGATATCTAAGCTAGGAGAACTTTTTTTCTTGCTTGGTCTACATATAACACAAATTAATAAAGGGATATTTATATCTAAAATAAGTATGCTAAGGAAATGATCATAAATTTTGTAATCGAGGATAATAAACTTGTAGGTACTCCCATGATAACTAGATGTAAGTTGAGAAAAAAGGATGAGTCCCTCAATGAAAATTAGACTTTATATAGATCAAAGATAGGTAGCTTATTATACCTAACTATATCAAGATCATATATCATTAAAGTAGTGTGAATGGTTGCAAGATTTCAAACTAATCCCAAAGAATCACATGTCAATGTAGTGAAAAAATCTTTAGATATATCAAGATTAAAATTGAATATAGCCTATGGTATCCTAAAGATAAATATTTAACTTTGACAACATATACAATTGTTGATTGGGAAGGAAGTGTGGATGATATAAGAAGCACTAGTGGTGGTGCATTTTTCCTTGGAAATAAACTTGTTTCATGGTTAAGCAAAAATCAAGAGTCAATTACTCTTTCTACAATTGAAGCAGAGTATGTTGCAATAGTGGCATGTTGCACTCAAGTCTTGAGGATGAAGAAAACACTTAAAAACATCAAGGTATAATACAAATCACCTATATATATTATTTGTGATAATTCAAGTGCTATTAACATATCAAATAATCTAGTGATGGACTCCAAAACTAAGCACATATCAATCAAGTATTATTTCCTAAGAAAAAATGTTACAAATCAAGTGGTCATAATGGAAAATGTGCCAAAATAGGATCAAGTTATAGAAATATTGACCAAACCTCTTCCCAAGGAATAATTTGAGTATCTGAGATAGAAATTCAGAGTGGTGGATCCTACATCACATCACTAGATCCTAGTAATAGGGAATGAGTCAAGGGGGAGGATCACATAACCTTTATTAATATTTGAAAGAAGAGAGAAAAGGCAATTGAGGTGTGCATATTTTTTACAAATTTATAATTATTTGATGGTTTTATATTCTTAGACAAACTCATTTATCTAATAAAGGGGGAGAAAATTTTGGACAAATAGTGTGAAAATTGGGGTCCCTTTCCCATTGATGTCAAACAGGGAGAAAAATTGCAAATGCAATCTATAAAATCTTTATGTTTATCAAATAAGGAGAAAATCATGTGCCCAAGGTGTGTTTAGGAAAATGTTCCATTTCCTATGGGGGATGAAGTTAGGTATGAACAACTTCAACTCATGTTCATTAGAATCTAATGCAAGAAATGTAAGTATAGTTAATGTCAGAGGAAGAATAGAGCATACATTACGAAATTAGAACATTTATTTTTCCATCAATGACAAAATGGGATATTATTGGCAATATAATTGTAATTGATGTCAAAAGTGAGATAGTTGGCACTATGGATGTCATTGATGTCATAGGATTAGTCATAGGCAAGATTGATGGAAAGAAGGACATGTTTTATAATTCCACAAGTTGTAATATTGTTATATAAAGTTGTCATTATTCTATAGAGACTATTTTTGGATGTTTAAAAAGAAATTGATAGAAGATTTGTTATGAGTTTTTCAAGTGCATCTTATATATATAGTCCATAGGTTTAGATGAAGATAAATGAGATAAAAAATGATTTAGCTTTTCTCTCAACCATTATAAGGGTTATTCAATAAAACCCTATGGTTTTTTGTCATGGTGTTCATATGCACTTTTATTTTTATGTTGACTAGATAAAGGCAGGAAGCAATCTCCTAAATTATAACTTAAGCCTTCCTCATCATTATGTAATAAACCCCTTCAACCTAGTGATTACCGACTTGGAGCAGTGATCAAAGACTTCAAAATTTCCTAAGTCCTCAACTTAAGATTTATCTGAGCTTGATCAATGTATAGAACTTAATTACATGATGTAGATCCAAAAACATGAAATGAAGTCAATATGTCAAAGGTACCTAAGAGTGAATGTGTTAGTAACATGTGTCACATTTATGGGAGCTTGTCAAATAGAGATCCCATTAGTGTATTAATTTATTAGAGGATATAATGGTGAGAATATGACCATGCAATAAATATCAATAGAGTGCATGGTGTCAAAGAGGTTAGAGTGTTTAATGCATAACAAGTTAAATATCGACCTAATTTAAAGAGATCAATAGTGTGTATGTGTTCCAAAGTATTAGGAAGTAATGAGATGAGATCAAGTATTCAATGTTTAATGATAAATAGAGTTAAATTCCATACTAATTTTAAATATATAACAACACATGGGGGCTTGGATGAAAATATCAATGGATAAATTTTTAATTTCAAATATTTAATAGAGTGCATGAGCTTATCAGAGTTTGATGTAATGGTTGCATTTTAAAGTTAAGTCAATTGAATGATGATCATTGGTTCATGGTATGAAACTAAAGATCAATGGTCAATATTTAAATATATTTTCATCTCAACTATCAAGTGATGGAACATTTAAGAAAGATGCATTATATGATAAAAATAATTATATAAATGGTGACGAGTGTCATTCAACTCCTCATTTAATCAATATTAAATTGATGTCTTATCAACCAAAGCTAGTGTCCAAAGTTTTCTATAGTAAGGTGTAGTATGGTAGATCTAGAAGTCTACTTGTGGGGTTGTTTGATGGTCCTGTTCTAACTTTGACGAATGAAATAAATGTGTCTTAAGCTACTTGATTCACTCTTTTGATGAAAAAGAAAATATGTAACTATTTAATCAAATGAATCCACTCTTTTTCCTAAAAGTAAAATTACACTCCCATTTATGCTTGCATGGAAATGGAAATATTTAACTTGAAAAGGAAATTTGCTTCACATGTTTGCTGTAAAAGAAAACACACTTTGCTTAGAAAGGAAATGACTTTGGAATAAGAAAATGCCTTTTGAATTATGAATTTGTTTTGATGTTCTATGAATGAATGCAAACATTAGCAAGATTAGTATTAGTTATAACAAAGAGTTAATATAACATAAGTACCACACACAATTCCTAGTTCCAAGGAGATTGGGCCCTTACTCCTCTCAGACTCAGGAACAAAGATTAATCAATGCTAGAAATTGAAGTGCTAATTCATAAAACTAGAATGATTACAATCTATCTAAAACCGGTAATATGCTTATATGTATCTTTCATCTATTATATTTAAATAACAAAAGTCTTACATTTTATGCTAATACAATCAACTAAAAATAAGATGCAAAGAGATGGGATTCTTTGGTTGATCCACTCATCCAAAGATAGGAGATCAGATTTCCAAGAGATATAATTATTCTGATGAAATAGATATACTATCCTATAATAGTCCTAAGATCCAAACATATATAAATTTATCAAATGCAAATACTACAAAATAGCAGGTGAGTATTTTCCTCATTTGACTCTAGCTGGAATGATTCTCTCTCATCTTATCTGGTCACCAGCTTCCCCATTTGTAGCTTTGTCCTTACAAAATCCATATAATTGACCCTATAGAGTTGGTAGGAATGAGCCTATGGAGTCCATAGAAATAATCCTATGGAGTCCATAGAGACAACCCTATAGATTCCATAGAAACAAGCCTCTGGATTTTGTAGAAACATTTTATTTGAGTTCATAGTTCTGTTGGATGGAAATCAAAACTAAACTTTCACTATACATCACCTGTGTCTTCTTCCTGGGAATTATTCAAAACAAAAATCACTAAAACATGTTATGTATTATATATTAATGACAAAGTAAAGGTTTAGTCTTTGCTTTAATGTAAACAAGATAAATATGTACTTTCCATATAATAGCTATCTAACAATCTATGATTTACATAAGATAATATCCATAGACAAATGAATTGAGGGAAATAACATGTCAATAATGAGCCATATTCTAAGTTCATCATCTCCCCCAGGATTTACCTTTTTCAAGTTCCATTACAAATATTCATTTGCATTTATATCTCTTACATCTACTTTCCAAACTCTAACTCAAAACATAGTCATCAAATTCATCTGTTATATGCTTGTCTAAATTGCTTGTAAACTCCTGATGTTCTTGAATCATTTGTTTCCATGTATTGAATTGCTCCTCTAATTTTGGAGCCCAACTCTAGCATCCTAGAATAGGTATGATCAATAAAGAGGGTCTATATCTCATGCCAATCCATTTTTTTTCTCCCCCAGATTTTATTACCTCTATTAAAATTTCCAAAATTGAGGTAGCTCTCCTCATACTACATCTTAAGTTATTTGGAGACATGACCTCTCATATTTTAAGAGGCATTGAAAGTTGGTCCCACCTTTTCACACTTGTAGTCACCACAGAATCAAAACTTTGTCTTGAGAATAAGTCAAAAGAAATAACACAATCATATAGAGCTTGTAAATAATGAGTTTTAACTTCATCTCTTAAACAAGAATAGTTAAAATTCTTTTTGATCAATCTGGGGATAGGAAACACTGGTCTGATACACAATCCTATAGTCTTAGCATGATTTGGATACTCCTCAAATTTACTTTTCCATGCTAGTTGATGTTTGAATTTAGAATGCAATGCCCTTAGTTGAACTTCTCATACATGAAGGTTTATCAAGAACTTATTGTGATAATGGTCTCCTATGATCAAATAATGCAAATAAACTCATAAATCAAATCCTATTGATCAAGTTTAGCACTATAGAAAATTTCCAAAAATGTTGTTGGCTGTAAAATATTGTAAGGAAGATGACAAGAGATACTCAAAATCTGCCATATGTAAAATTGTTTAAATAAAAATAAACTATATGTAGGAGATGTTAAGGTGTAGAGCCTAAAAGCTTCACCAAAGGAGCGCATTTGATAGTTACAGGTTTACACAATCACCAACATCAGTCAGGAGTGACCAACATCGGTCAGGAGCAGTTTAAGAGATGCCGGCGTCAGCAGGGATCGGCCGACATCGGTCACAGGCAAGCAGGCAGGAATCGGCGTCGGTTACCTGTGCATCTAGAAACCTATTTTCGAGGACAGAACCAAGTGTTTGCATGATGAGATTAAGTCATAGTCTTAAGTCTGCATCTCTATTATTAGTAAGATTATTTTAGAGCCCTTGTTTAAGTGGCATAACTATTGGTTGTAAATGCATGCTCAAGTTTCTTAATTCGATATGTAAGATTAGATCTTCTTAGCTGATTGTAATGTGAATGTTGAAGAATAGTATAGAATTGAATCATTCTAGGTTGTTGGAGTTGATTGTACTTGAGATAGAGAGAGAGATCTTGAGGGAAAGAGATCTAGAGAGAGATATATACATCTGAGAGAGGTGTGGAAGAAAGAAGTTTCTACAATTGTATTCCTTCTGTAAAGAGTTTAATACAAGTTTTTAGGGTGGTTTCTTGTAACTCTTCTTCTTTGCTATTATCTGATTCTAGTTACTTATCTGTCTGATTTAATTCTACATTTATTGCTTTCATAAGTGTAATTAAATTGTTGGTTGATCCCCAACAAGTGGTATCAGAGGTCAGGTTCACTAACAGGTGGTTTAGATCTGTGTAGTGTGTATTGATTATAGGTTACTCACAGGTGTTTCTGTAGGGATTTCTATTTGAGTGGGAGAAGCAATGGCAGAAGAAAGTAAACTAAGAATGAAGAAGTTTAATGGCAAAAATTATCAACATTGGAGAATGCAGATAGAGTATTATTTGTATCAGAAAGATCTATACCTACCATTAGGTGGGATTGCTAAGAAGCCCATAGACATGGATGATGAAGAATGGGAAGTTCTTGATAGAAAGGCTCTGGGGTCTATAAGACTGAGTCTAACATCTACTGTTATATCTAATTTATCACAGGCAAAGACAACGGTAGAGTTGACTACTTTAGCAAATTTGTATGAAAAACCCTCAGCTTCTAATAAGGTATATCTTATGAAACAGTTATTTAATTTGCATATGAATGAAGGTGGATCTGTGTCTACTCATCTGAATGATTTCCATGGAATTGTAAATCAATTAAGTTTAGTCAATATTGTGTTTGATGATGAAATTAAAGCTCTTTTAATATTATGTTCTTTGCCTGAAAGCTACCATGGCTTAGTAATGGCAGTTAGTAATACTGCATCTACTTCAAACATTTTAAAAGTAGAGGATGTTGTTAGTGTTATCTTGAATGAAGAAATTCATAGGAAAAGCACAGAGGAAACATCAATGAATGCTTTAAGTTTTGAGAGTAGGGGAAGGCAGAAAGAGAAGAGCAAGAGGAGATCAAGGTCTAAGTCAAAGGTGAGAGGTAGATCCAAATCCAAAAATGGCAAGAAGCCACAATGCTGGAATTATGGAAAGATAGGGCACATAAGCAGAGATTGTTGGACAAAGCCTAAGGAGGACAATCAACACAAAGAAAAGGAAGAAGCAAAGGTTGCAGGTATTGCACAAGATGCTTTAATATTCTCTTTGCATAATAATATAGAATCTTGGGTGTTAGATTTTGGTGCATCTTTTCATGCTACCCCTAATAGAGAATATTTTAGTGACTATATCCACGGAGATTTTGGAATAGTGTATTTAAGGGATGATGAGCCTTGTAAAATTATTGGCAAAGGAAAAGTGTAGCTGAAAATGTAGAATGGCAACACATGGGTGTTGAGAGATGTGATGCATGTTCCAAGCTTGAAGAGGAATTTGATTTCTATATGAAAGTTAGGGGATGAGGGTTGTATAGTAACTCTCACAGCTAAATCTTGGAAGGTGACCAAGGGTGCACTTGTAATGGCCAGAGGTAAGAGAGTAGGTACTCTCTATTTATGTAACTATGTTACTAGCAATTCTCCTTATGTATTATCTACTTCAGATGTAGATGCAAAGATGTGGCATCATAGGCTCGGCCACATGAGTGAGAAGGGAATGTCAATTCTTAAGTCAAAAGGTATGCTTTCAGATTTGAAAAGCATAGATCTACATTTTTGTGAGCACTGTGTTTTTGGAAAATAGAAGAGAGTGAGTTTTCTCAAGACTGGGTCAACAAAGAAGAAGCATAAGTTATAGCTTGTTCACACAAACATGTGGGGACTGGCTCATGTTGCTTCTATTGGAGGATCATAGTACTATGTTACGTTCATAGATGATGCTACAAGAAAGGTATAGGTCTATTGTATTAAGAAGAAATATGATGTATTTGAGACTTTTAGATTTGGAAAGCTATGGTTGAGAATGAAACAGGCAGAAGATTGAAGTGCCTAAGATCTGACAATGGTGGTGAGTTCTGTAGCCATAAGTTTAACTGGTATTGTTATATGCATGGAATCCATAGGCAAAGGATGGTTCCAAAGACACCTCAGCAAAATGGAATTGCTGAAAGGATGAACAGAACAATAATGGAGTGTGCAAGGTGTATGAGATTACACGCTGGTTTGCCCTTAGAGTTTTGGATTGAAGCTATTGACACTGCAGTGTTTCTGATTAACAAAGGACCCTCTACAGCTCTGGATGGTGGAATTCCAAAAGAGGCATGGATAGGTAAAAAGGTAGATCTCTCATTTCTCAAAGTTTTTGGTTGTGAAGTCTTTGTGGACATTGATAAGGAAAATAGAAAGAAGCTGGATGCTAAGTCTATGAGATGCACATTTATTGGCTATGGCTCAGATGATTTTGGTTTCAAATTTTGGAATCTAAGAACTAACAAGATAATTAGGAGCTGTGATGTTGTTTTCAATGAAAAAGTGATGTATAGTGATCAATTGAGGAAGCTGAATCAATCTAGGCAGAGCAATGGAGAATTGGATGAGGTGACAGTCTAAAATGAGCTCATGGGAAGAAGAAATAATCACTTGCAAGAAAACATAGAGACCAATGTCAACCAGGTAAGAACTGACATCGGTAGAATAGAAACTGATGTCAGTCATATAAAGACCAACGTCGGCTAAGTAGGAACCGACGTCGTCCAGGGAGAATCGATGTCAGCCAGTTATAGGCCTAGAAGTGACTGAGGTCGGTCACTATCAGAGAATTTGGGCGGATAGCGCATTGTGAATGAGTCTCAGACGTCCATCAGGAGGTCAAAAAGGGTAAGTAAACCTCCAATTCGATATTATCCTTCATTATTCTATTTATTGCTTACTGATGGTGGAAAACTAGAGTGTTTTGAAGAAGCAATATAGGTGGAGTCCAAGGATCAGTGGGATCCTGGCATGGTTGAGGAAATGGAGTCCTTAAAAGAGAACCAAACATGGGATTTGGTTTAGTTTCCAGCTGGTAAGAAGACACTGAAGAACAGATGGACCTACAGATTGAAAGAAGGTGAGAATGGTAAGATGAGATATAAGGCCAGATTGGTAGTGAAAGGATTTGCACAAAAACTAGGTATTGATTTTGGTGAGATTTTTTCTCTTGTTGTTAAAATGAATTCTATATGGACTGTACTGTCTTTAGTTACTATTGACGATTTGCATCCTGAGCAGCTTGATGTTAAGACATTGTTTCTTCATAGAGATTTGGATGAATAAATATATATGGAACAGTCGGAAGGATTTGAGGTCAAAGGTAAGGAGAAGTTAGTGTGCAGATTGAAGAAAAGCTTGTATGGCCTCAAGCAAGCTCCTAGACAGTGGTATTTGAGATTTGACAGGTTTATGACTGAACATGGCTATAATAGGTGTCAATCTAACCATTGTGTGTATTTTAAGAGATTGGATAATGGTAGATATATTATTTTATTGTTGTATGTAGATGATATGCTAGTTGCAGGATCACACATGTAGGATATCTCTGAGCTTAAGATGAAATTAGCTCAAACATTTGCCATGAAGGATTTGGGAGCAGTAAAGAAAATCCTTGGCATGAGCATTATGAGAGATAAGAAAAATCATAGGTTGGTTTTGTCTCAAGAGGATTATGTGAACAAGGTGTTGAAATGGTTCAATATGTAGGATGCAAAACCGATAAGCACACCTTTGGCTGGACATTTTAAGTTGAATAAAGAACAATGTCCTAATTCACATGATGAGGTAGAGTACATGAGTAGAGTTCCATATTCTTCTGCATTAGGGAGTTTAATGTATGCAATGGTGTGTATTAGACCAGATATTGCCCAAGCAGTGCTAGTTGTAAGTAAGTATATGGCCAATCTAGGAAAGGAACACTGGAAAGCAGTTCAGTGGATCCTTAGATATCTGAGAGGAACCAATAGTAGGAATTTGTGCTATGGAGGTTTAGATACTTCTCTACATGGTTATTAGATTCAGATATGGTAGGTGATTTGGATGGTAGAAGGAGCACCACAAGATATGTTTTCACTATTGGTGGAACGGTGGTTAGCTAGATATCAAAGTTGCAGAAGGTTGTTGCCTTGTCAACTACAGAAGCAGAGTATATTGCAGTCATAGAGGCTAGCAAAGAGATGATATGGATGACACAGTTCATGGAAGACTTAGGAAAGGAGCAAGAGAGTTGTAGATTGTATAGTGATAGTCAGAGTGCAATTCATTTGGCTAAGAATTCAGCCTTTCACTCAAGAACAAAGCACATATGACTAAGGTACCACTTCATAAGACAGGTATTGGAAGATGGTGAGTTGAAGCTGGAGAAGATCCATACAGATAAGAATCCTGCTGATATGTTAACCAAGCTAGTTACAAAGGAGAAGTTGAATCTTCATTCAACTTTTGTTGGTCTTCATGATTGAGTTGAAGATGGAGGAGCTAGAAGATGTTGCTGTACAGGTACTGGTGCAGCTGTTTATCTCCAAGTAGGAGATTGTTAAGGTGTGGCACCTAAAAGCTTCACCAAAGGAGTGCATTTGATAGTTGCAAGTTTACACAGTCACTGGCATCAGTTAGGAGCAATTGACATTGATCAAGAGTAGTTCAAGAGATGCTAGCATTAGTAGGGATCAGCCAACGTTGGTCACAGGCAAGTAGGCAGGAACCGACGTCAGTTACCTGTGCGTCCAGAAACCTATTTCTAAGGATAGAACCGAGTGTTTGGATGATGAGATTAAGTCATAGTCTTAAGTCTACGTCTCTATTATTAGTAAGACTGTTTTAGAGCCCTTGTTTAAGTGGCATAACTGTTGGTTGTAAATGCATGCTCAAGTTTCCTAATTCTATATGTAGGATTAGATCTTCTTAGCTGATTGTAATGTGAATGTTGAAGAATAGTATAGAATTGAATCATTCCAAGTTGTTGGAGTTGATTGTACTTGAGAGAGAGAGCTCTTGAGGGAAAGAGATCTAGAGAGAGATCTGTACATCTAAGAGAGGTGTGGAAGAAAGAAGTTTCTTCAATTGTATTCCTTCTGTAAATAATTTAATACAAGTTTTCAGGGTGGTTTCTTGTATCTCTTGTTCTTTGTTATTATCTGATTCTAGTTACTTATCTATCTGATTTAATTCCACGTTTATTGCTTTCATAAGTGTAATCAAATTGGTGGTTGATCCCCAACAGGAGAAGGATTCCTCATGCCAAAAGAGATTCCCCTAATTTATCACATCTTGCAAATTTTCTTTTAAATCATGGACCTTAGCTTGTAATTCTTTCTTTTCATTTTCCAATATTTTGTTTGAAGAAGTTGTAACTTTGTTTTTCTATTTGAGTATGGAATATTCCTCTTCAATTTGATTTAGTATTTTCAAGGTAGGAATACCTGGACAACTTGTTTGACAACTTTGGTCAACAAATACCTTAGGAGGAGAAGGTGCAACATTAGAAGGTACTTTGGAAGAGTATACCAAAATTTGAAATCTCCTATTCTCATTCTTCATATTTTCTACATATATCCAGAGGTCTATTTGTTTACTTTCATTTTTCTTTATTTTTTCTTCTAATATGTGAACTTCTACTACATGATTTCTAGATGATGTGTCCAATTTTTGCACCAACAATGAGTTGAGATAATCCTTATTCTGCAATTGACTGGTCGAGTCAGCAATGTCAATTATTTGTTGTTGCTCTAGATCTTGAGCTTGAGAAAGCTTCAAGGTTAACTACATAATAGGATCATTTATATTAAATGACTCTCCTTTCTCATTTGTGCATACATTTTTTCCTTTATTCATTGTATTTTCAACTGAAACATGTGGTTGTCTTGCCATACTTGATTCCTTTGCCATGATTGGATCTTATCTCGGAATTGGCTCCTCTATTATTATTGGAGAGTTCCTTTTGAAAGAAGTTTCTTTAACATCTATAGTTTTAGGGATACTTTGATGTATGGGGGAATGAGATACCTTTTTAAGACTATCTAGAATGTTTGCAACATTTTGTTCATCTTCATCTATCAGAATTAACCTTTTCCTTCTTTTGGTCACTCTTTGAGCTAAACTTAGTTGTCCTTCTTTTTCAACCATCAAAGCCTCAATATTCTCATGTTCTGTAGCAACCTTTCATTTCAATTTTCTTCTTCCTAACAAGGGAATTGGTTGCACTATAGATTCCTGATGTTCCTGTGGGGACCTTGAAACTACAAGAATTTGAGACCTTATGAGTCTTCTTGAAGAAGAAGGGATTTATTTTGAGATTAAAGTCTATGATTTATTCTTTGGAGTTATTTTCTCAACTAATGCATCAAGTGGAGATGACTTTTCCTATGGTAAATTTGAGATTTCTTGTGTAAGCAAATTTGGTATTTGTTGTGTTACACTATTCGTAAATTCCTCCCAGACCTCTTGTCCTTGGTAAAGGAAGTGATGTTGGATAATTAGGTGAATAAGGCCATGGTGCCTAAGAGAAGCATTAGGAGTTGTAGACATAATTTGATGGGCACTATATAAGAAGGATGGGAGGTTAATCTTGTAATGAGGGTTTTGCCTCCCATACTTAAGGTGTATTAATATTTTCATGGCTTCTCCTCTTAAAAGACTATTTTGCCCCACGCAAATGATATACTTGATTACCCACTTGGCTATAGATTTCCAAGGTTTAGGAAGTGAATTTATATGAATCCCTTTTAATTTTCTCTTAGGATCTATTAGACACAAAGTCCTGATCTACTCATTACCATTAAACTGAATAATTAAATCACTAAATGGAATTCTGCTTGTCACTCTCATTCCCTCTTCTAAAACTTGTATGATTTAACTTATAATTTGAGTTGAAATAATAATAAAAATGCCTTTAACAACTAAAAACTCAGGGGTGAGATTAATGATGAATTCTCTTACCATTATTTTGTGGAAACCCTAGAACTTTTCAATGAAAGGTAGCTAGCCATTTACTCTAAACACTGCCATAAAAGCTTTGTCTTTGTGAAGCTTTGTTGCATTCTTTGGCTCTGATTTCATTACTTGTCCCATTTCTACTCATATTTACATACAAATCTATTTTCTTTAACTCAAATTAGGGTTTAGACTAGTTTCTATTGAAATATATAGGCAATAATCATTGAGGATCTATAAAAATGAAATGTTTTGTGTGAAACTCCACAGCTTCATGAGTCCATAGTTTGACGTGATTACTTTATTTAGTTCAACACCTCATGTTTCTATAGAGTGCACCAATTATTTTGTCAAATTATCACAAATTGGATGAAATGATGACATAGTGCTTTGATGGTGATAGATATTTATCATTTCACTTAGAACTCCTTTATGATGTCCCATCATTATAATTATTGATGATGTAATTTATTGTACCAAAGATACATAGGTCATCATGAAGTAGACATACACCTTTGCCATCTTGTTTGCATGCTTATCCATTATGGTATGTGTCGTGTCATTATATTTTAGAAGACTCAAGTTTGGGTCATCTCTGTAGAATAAATCTTAATTAAATCAAAGATAATTAGTTAATTAAACATAAATAAATAAAATATATGTCTCACTTACTTTTGACCTTAGATTTATCCTTTGTTCACCATTTGTCCTGCACAAATAATTTTGAATGGATTAGTCAACAGGTGTTGAAAGAACAACTTTTATTGCATGGAGAGGACTAATCATAGTGACATGATGAGATTCTCTATTTTTTTCTTCTATATTTTGTTTTTGCCCTTTGGCTAGCCATTATTGGTTTTCTAGCCAAGGTCCTTTTTGCAATGCATAGCTAACTAGCAAGCTAGTTTTTTGGGAATACATTATCAATAGTGTCCCTAGAAGGATTTTCACTATTGATTTTTTGTATGAATCATTGAGGAGCAGGTTATCTAAAAGAAGTAGAATCTTCTAGAATAACTAATTGATTTGAATTAGTTTCCCTTAAAGAAGCAAAGTCCTTTAGAACAACTACTTGATTTGAAGTAGTCTTCCTAGAAGAAGCAGAGTCCTCCAAAAAAGATACTTGATATTTTACCTTTTGAACAAATTATTATTTATTGAGAGGTTTTTGATAAAGTTTCAATCTATGTCCATTGACTAACAAAGTTATTCTAATGTCATCAATAGGTATTAGCTTAATAGAACCATTTCAAAGACCTCCTAAATTTGATAAGGTCCCAACCACCTCGTTTGTAGTTTTCCTATAAGCTATTGAAATTTAGAATCAAACAACAGTGCCCAATCTCATTTATGAAACTTTTATTGCTTGATCTGTGAATCATGCCAAACTTTTCTTTGATGTTATACCAATTTAGTTCTTTGTAGTGCTTCCATCCTCATCTCATCAAGTTGATTAAGTTGTAAGAGTCTTTCTTTCTATATTTCTTTTAATTCAATCTCTACTTCTACAACTATTTTCAAAGTTTGTAATTCAAATTATATAGAGAATAAGGGCTTCTTATCTTAAACCAATTTATAAGGTGAAAATCTAGTTGTTGTTTTCTAAGTAGTATAATAGGCCCAAATAGTTTCTAGTACCTTATCTACCCAATCCTTTCTACTAAAATTAACAACCTTGGTTATAATGGTTTCTAGTCCTTTGTTGGTGACTTCAACTTGCCCATTAGCTTGTCGATGGTATGGAGATGTTTTTATGTGTTGAAGTTGATATACTTGCATGAAGTGATTTATCATATTTGACATGAAATGTGGTCCTTAATCTGAGACTATCTCCCTTAGAGAACCAAATTTTTGCATGATTTTGAAATATAAGAAATCAACTACCATCTCTTCTCTTGCATGAGTTAATACTTCTACTTTCGTGTACTTGATCACATAGTCTGTACATACTAAGAGATATATTTTTTTCTCTAGAATGAGGATCCACATGACCTATAAAATTAATTCCCCATTGCTCAAATGGTTCTAAAACCAATTTAGGATGAGAGTGTAGAGACATCTCTATTGAAAGAATAGGCTATCCAATTCTCTGACAAGCATCATAGTCTCTGACATGTCTTTTTACTTGCTGATGAAGGTGAGGACAATAATATCATGCTCCTATAATTTTGTGTATGGTTCTTTGAGTGGAGTAATGACCTCCTCCATGTTCATCATGATAAGCTTTGGTGATATCATAAGCTTCAACATTTGTCACACACCTACAAAACACATGGTCAAGTCCAAGTTTAAATAACATTCCATTAATCCATTTAAAAGAAGAATTGTATTTGATTAAATGTTTCTTTTATTTTTGTAAAAATTATAGAGGAAACTTCTCTATGGTGAGTTAATTGGCTATATTAGTAAACCACATAGATTTTGATGAAATAAAAAAAAGTTAATTTAGAAAGTCATCTTCTACAGATTCTTCCTCATCTATAGTGTTCATTCTTGATAAGAAATCAACAACCACATTAGACTTCTCTCGTTTATCTATAATAGTAACATCAAATTCTTGTAAGAGCAACAACCATCTAATAATCCTACCTCCTACAATTGGTCTGTTGGTAAGATATCTAATAGTTGAATGGTCTATATAGACAAATACATTATAGCCTATTATTTAGTGTCTAAATTTGTTAATTGCATATACTATAGCTAGGAATTCCCTCTCAGTTATGGTGTAGTTTCTTTCAGCAGGTGTCATGTTTTTACTAATATAATATATAGCATATATATTATCCTCTTTATTCTTTTATCCAAAGATTGCTCTTATCTCTATATTGGAAGCATCTGTGTATATATGGAATCGCTGAGTCCAACTCTGGTCCTCTCAATATTAGAGAAGTAATGAGTTTAGCTTTGATGGTATCAAAGGACTACTAGCAACTATCACTCCATTTGAATGTACTATATTTTGTAAACAAGGAAAACATAGGGGTATCTATTTGGCTAAAATTATCTATGAAGCATCTATAGCAACCAACATATCCTTAAAAACCTCTTACTTTCAGTTTGTGTTTGTGGGATGAGTAAGTTGGAGATTATTTCAACCTTCTTGGCATCTACTTGAATGCCTTTTGTAGAAATATGGTGTCCCAGCACTATTCCTTCATCTATCATGAACAAAAAAATTTCATGGCTCAAAGATAATTGATGTTGTTCATGTATGATCAATACTCTATCCAAGTTGGTAAGATCATCTTCATAAGTTCCACCATGAATGATGAAATCATCCATATATACTTCAACATAATCATTTGTAAGGTCAGAGAATATTCCCCGAACTACTCTTTGGAAGGTTGTTAGAGCATTACAGAGTCCAAATGGGAGTACTTGATAAGTAAAATTTCCATAAGGGTAGGTAAATGTGGTTTTATATTGATCTTTAGCTACCACTGTTAGCTAGTTATACCCACTAAACCCATCCAGGAAAGAAAATATCTTTTTCCTGCCAAGTTGTCAAGAACTTTGTTAATGAAAGGTAGAGGAAAATAATCTCTTAGTGTTGCTTTGTTCAGTTCTCTATAATCTACACATACCCTTAATTTTCCATTTTCATGGCCATAATTACCAGGGGTAAAACCCACTGGCTCTCTAAGATGGGATAAATAAACCCAACTTCTAGCAATTTTTGGATCTATATTTTGACTCTCTTTTAATACTAGGTTTATTCTTCTTTGTGGTAGTCTGACTGGTTTGATAGGTTTTGTGTAAATGTGATGAGTGTATATGTTGCAGTGAATTCCCTTCATGTTGGTACAATCCCAAGCAAAAGCCTTTGTATGTCTTTCTATTACTTTAAAAATTTGATCTTCCTCTTCTTTTGTTAGCCAACAATTGATATTGAAAATCTTTCTAGATAATACCATGATTGATTTTGTGCCTGGGTAGCTGGATTCTATTATCTTGAATTCACTAATCAATGAGTCCAAAGGAAATGGATGAGGAAGTAGACTATGAAACATGGTTACATTATCAATAAACTCTTCTCTAGGAGGAATCAATTTTGCTAAAGAACATTGGAATGCATCTAAAAAATGAGTTTGTTATTGTTTTGCTAATTTGCACATACTTTTTTGAATTAATCCATGATCATATGGTAATAAAACAATAGAATAATTAGAAATATAGGTTTCACAATATTCTTTCTGACCAAAGAATCCTAAATTAAGATACTTTGTAGTTTTTAGATTGGCAGAGTCCATAGATTTTGGACTGCCAGAGTCCATAGCTTTCAGACTAGTAGAGTTCATAGCTTTTAGACTAGCAGAGTCTATCACTTTTAGATTGGTAGAGTCCATAGATTCTAGGTATATGTCTCCATTCAATTCCTCCAAGTGTTTTTTAACTGTGATCATAGTTAAGGAGGTAATGTTGTTTAATGTGTTGTCTAATTCATCCACCCAAAGTTCTTGTGTGTGATTTGTTGATGGTTTTGTAGGAGGATACAAAGAGATGCATTTGAATTTTAACCCAGTAGAAATGGTTATGTATCTTGACCTATAATCAATTAATGCTTCTACAATAGCCAACCATGGCTTACCTAGGATTATGGGATATCCTAGATTCTTTGTTTTAGGTTTTAAGACCATGAAATCTACTAGATATTCCCAAGACTCTATTATTACTACAACATATTCTATAGTCCCTTCTAGTTTAGTTATAGATTGGTCTACCATTTCAAGAATGTTAGTTATGGGTTCCATTCTCATAAGTGACAATATATGGAGAGTATCAGTTGTCATAACATTAATTGCTACTCCCAAATTTACCAAGATGTTAGGAATTTATTTACCTCTGATTGTGACTGTGATCACTAGGCTTCCTGGATCTACATATTTTAGAACTAATAGTTTTCTTGCTAATAAATCATCAACTTTCCCATCAACATGAATGGTTTTTAGATATTTTTATTTCCTCCTAGGTGTCTTGATATAAAGGTTTTTGATGATCTTGTTCATTTTAGGTATATCCCTAATAGCTTGTAGTAGGGATACCTCAATATTGATCTTTTGCAACTCATGGACCAAGTTTGATTCTAGTTTAATATCAATTTCTTTTAATCTTTTAGGAAAAGGAAATACTAGTGTAGTGTTTTCTTTGTTTGCTTCAGGGCTCATTTTGATTTTAACTTCTCTAGTGTTTAATTGAGATGATTTTATTTTTTCATTGTCATTAGGTATCTCATAAATGAGAACTAGAGGTTTTTGTATAGTTTCTTCTTGATCTTAAATATATGTTCAAACAATAAATAGCTCCAACATTCATTGTTGCTTCTTGTTCATTAACATAAACAAGGGCTAGTTGTTTATTTTTTAGATTTGCTATTGATTGTATAGGCATTGAGGGTTGATTGATTTGTCCTTGTTGCTGAATAATAGGGTGTGGCATTATAATTGTTGTTAAAGTGGTCTTCTTAGTTTGGTGAATTGTTGTTGTGGGTTCCACTATGGATTCCATTGTTGATATTTTTGTGGCATCCATTGCTATTGTGGTACCCATTGTTGATGTGGCTATGGCTATGGCACCATCCATGGGGGTGTTGGCATCCAATCTTGCCCTGCACATGGATTTTAGATTGATGGAATTTGGGGTTGGTTCCAAAAAGGTGAAGGAACTAAAACATTCCATTGTGTCATCCATGGATTAACTAAGTTTTTTGCATTAAATTGTCTTTGAGCCTAGTTTTATGGGAAATTTTTTTGTCTCTGGATATAGCTTACTTCTTAAGTGGACTAGACTTGTGTTTTCATTTGATTTTTTAAAACAAGAAGAAGGGTGAAATGTTTGGTATCATGATCTTTTGCATCATAGATCTCACATGATGAATCATTGGTTTTATCTAGGGGGTAGTCTATAAGGGCATGTTTCTATCTACACTTAGGATAGTAGATTGCTAAGGGTTCCATTTCATTTGCCTTAACTTGAAGGTCATCCAAAGTATTATTTAGTGTAACTATAATATCCATCGTTAGATTGGAAAATTCTTTCATTAGCTTACCCTCTTTATTAAATTTCCCAAACCTTCCTCTGCTAATTTTGGGTTTTTTTCAAGAGTAGTTGGTACAAAGCTCAAAAAT
>JARHVA010005498.1:910000-930000 GCA_037957365.1 Torreya grandis | reverse complement strand
ATGCCATATCTACATATGCCAATGGTCATCTGTATATGCTAGTAGTCATTTACATATATGTATATGCCGGTAATCATTTACATATTCTAGCGACCAATTATATATGTCAACAGCTATTTGTATATGATGATGGCCATATACATTTTTTGATGATGATATATAATGTAAAATGATAAGGAAAAATACTCAAAACATAAATATTATTACATATTTCAATTCCTCTATAAGCATTATGCGATTTTAAAAAAATAATCATCATAATTCGAGTATGTATACAAACATTACATCCTCCAAAAATTAGATAGTTGACAATGCACTTTACAAAAAACATATGTATGATGCTTAAGGCCATCTGCATGATGAAAATGGACATATACATCATTTCTATATCCATCATTAGGTGTTTACACCTATCAACATCATGTGGATTGCCATCATCATCATCATCATGTGGACATTCATCGGCAAGTGCATTGTTGACTAGCCAATGTCTCAAGGCCATAACTTTTGTATATAGACTCTGATTGTGATGATTTATTTTTTAAAATTGTATATTTGTTTGAGAATAATCCAAATATGTAATAATATTTAAATTTAGTTAATTTTTTTATTCATAAAATATTGATTCACCTACTCCATCACTTGATTCACCTACACAAATAATTACCTTCTAAATTGATTCACCACCATTGCGAATCCAATTTACTTGCAAACCGCTAAGGATTTTTTAATATATCCTACTAAAATTAACCCTAAAAGGATGTAGTCTAGGATACATTACATAGTCCATAAGTAAGATGTAATAACTGAAGTACCACATAACTTCAATAAACATTATGATATTGTCAAATGATGGTTTGACAAAATATTCAAGAGAAAGGCCTTCAAGATCTTAGACCTAGTGCTTCTATGGGATAAATCATGTGAAAATAAGGTACAACATGATAATTTTTCTCATTAATGGATTAATACATATTAGATATGATAAATATTTTGTAACAATGCCTTTCAGTTAAAATACCACTAAGGTAACGACCTTACCTTTCTAGCCAATGCATAGTTTTTGAAGCACTATTTCATGGATAATCCAACTCAAGATACATTTGAGTGAACTATAATTGGAGATTTGAACTATGAGTAGTTTATATTTCCTATTTTCAACATTTTTATTTAAGTAGATTAGTTGTTACACTTTCTATCTTAGTTTTATAAATTGTAGAAAAGACTGACCAATTTCTTATGTTGCATATACAAAAGGACATACTAAAAATAAGGGGACAATATTTAAGGAAACATAACTTGTTATCATAAGGATTTATTCTTAAAATACATGTGTTTTTGTGATAGAGGTATGTGTTTTTACTAAATTAGTTTTTTCCTAGAGACTGAAGAGTTTACTAGACCTATATAATATACTCTAATATAATCATGAAAATTTTAAAAAGAATTTTCATTTTCAAGTATTATATTAAGTATTACATGCTAATACTTGGATAAGAAATAGTAAACATATAAATGGAGATAAATTGATAGTAAAGTATTTATGAAAAGAAGTTTTATTATATATACATTAAACCAATTATGATTCCCAACCCTTTTTATCTATGTTTCCAAAAAAACTCATTATAAAAATTTGTGGAACAAATGTAATTAAAGTATCTATACTAGGGCTATGGATGCATAGTTGGTAGTAGATAAAAAATATAAGCTGAATCAAAGGTATCTCTATTAGGGCTATAGATATTCAACTAACAATAGAGCAATAACTAGGCTCGCCTTATTATTTGGTTATAAAATCCAAAATTCAAAATGAAACCTATAGTTTTTATCCATGACTTTTACAAAAATATCATAACAAGAAGGAATAAAATTCACAAGATCACATACTCAAATTAAAGGGGTTAAAAGGGTTAGTATGTCACATGAGTAAGTAGGAGTTCATTTCAAGGATTGGTTTGTTTATTCTATTTTTATTAGGAATAAAATTCAATTTTGATGCATCACTAAAATTATGAGTTTTCAAAATACATAGGATTATTTTCCCCTTTGAGTCACCAATTTTGTGCCCTAACACACATAACTCATTTAAATAAATTTAATCATAGACCCATTATTAATGAAAATCTTTATGTGGGATCCTATAAACCTTTAAAATCCATAATGTGAATTTATTTATGAAAAATTATAAGGTTGTCCTCAAAAGACTAAATTTATAGAAGTTAAAATTATGAAAATCAAATCTTGAGTGATTAGTTCAAATTATTTTGAACCTTGGGTTTTCATAGTTCTTTTTGAAAAATTGGTGCTTTGATTTATGGACTAACAGAACTTGTGTTTTTCATTGTTGTGTTCATATTTTTTATATGATTATAGGATAATCGGTAAATAATTTTTAATCATTTATGATCCGGTCCTACCCTTACAATAAGAGATCAGGATAGGTGGCATTACTATGTTACTAGAAGCTTTCAAATTTCACCAAAGTTTCTAAGTCTCTAAAATCCCTAAGTTCTGAGTCATTGATAGGTGGTGTCATTGCAATACATGGATCCTTATAAATTAAAATAAAATTCTAAGTGTTTGAGTCTTTAAATTCATAATACATGCCACACAACACATTCATGTAACCCTAAGAAAATAAAGGATTTAAATAAAATTTAGTATTCTAATGGTTTTAACTTCCTACAGTCTAATGGATTTGAGATTATGTGATCTCAAAAATTTAATAGTTGGCATATTCGCATTTACTTGGAATACCAAAGGGATTAACATATTTTAATGTCCCCAAGCTCCTACAATCCAATGTCTCTAAGATTTTGTACTCTAAAAAGTTGACACTTGACATGTTTTAGTTTAACCACAACTACAGAGAGATTAAAGCAATGTCAAATTTTTAATGATTCCATGTCTTTAGTATCCCAGCCCAAAGTCTCTAAGAATAAGTGAGATGTCAATTTTTCATCCCCTAGAGCCTTTAAGACATACATAATTTAAACATGCAAAATGTCACATCTCTAAAATTTTGAGTTCCCACATAATCAAGAATGATCCACATGGCTCAACCATGTTAAATATTAGACCTTAAACATACAAAACAATATTGTAAACCTAAATACCTAGCTAAGAGAAAAACACACAAGTGTCATAATCTAATGGATGAATGGCCAAAATATGCATAAATAAAGTTGACAACAAAGCAAAGATCCCATAAGGGATAAATTGAAAACAATAATGGATAAAGTTATTAGACATTAAAAATTAATGAATAATTACCACATGGAAAATACTAACCCACCAAAGCCAACTCACACACTCAAATTAAAATGGAAATAAAATGAAAATTATTTTGTTTGCAATGATGATAGATGAATCATTCAAACCTCAAAATTTTGGGTGATATATGTAATATTTATGTGAAGGATAGTCATTTTAATATTATTCTATTGATCTAGAATTACAATTTCAAGTTCTCGATCATATGAAAATCCCTAATTTGCTAAGTGAACTTGCAAGAATGACCGAGATGATTTGTTTAATAAATTACAACATTTAGATTGATAAAATGGAATCATCTTCAAGGAAATATTGTATTTAATCCTTTTCAATATATTAATTTGATTGTAACCTTGAATTCATGGACATTTTATTTGACAAAAGTTTCCTCAACATTAAATTCCCACACTACTCGATGCTTTGGGATGTAGTGGAGTCTGTGATGTCTTACTCTATGTAGGACCCTTTATATCTAGATTAAAAACAATACATAGATGAAATACTACTTATTAAAATAAATAGTATTCATCAAGCAATAGTGAAACCAAATTTTATTCCTTACATAGACCTTCTTAAATATTTATTTAACAGTGGAACATTTTTTAGGGATAGCTTTCACCTTAGGAAAAATAAAACCTCTTATACATTTATTTATAGTACGGCATTTTAAATATATTCTAGAATTTCAGTCCCTAATTTGATATATAACCAAGTCTCGACCAATGTATGGCTCAAGCACAACACAGTAGAGGGAAAATTAAAATGTCTAGTTAAAGGCTACATACTGAATCCTAAGCAAGTAATTTACACCAACTTTATTGTCAAATTTAGACTTGGGATCAAGATAGATATGGCTCTAGTTAACATATTATTTGGTTTTTCAAGCACAACATGTGTATATGTAAAATGGGTCCCTTTAATATACATTATTTTAATTTTGAATAAGATAGTTCACCTTAGGAGAAGTCATAAGTGTCAGATTAAAGACACATATGTTCAATCATGAGCAAAGAACAACAAATGGCATCTTTTGTATGATGTCCTATATAATGGATGCAATATTAGGAATAGTTCATATGACATGTGGGATCTATGTAAACCATAAAAATAATACTAGGGTAATACAATATATGAAGATTAATCTATCATATTTATATACATATTCAATAATTTAATTGTAAGGATATTTGAGGTAATATTTCTTCAGGTATATCAAGTGATTCATGGAACCCAGATGCCTAGGTTGTCCAGAAACATAACAAGAAGCATTGGTAAAATGTGGTATTATTATTATTATCCCAACTATATAGTCATCAAAACTGAAGTCACAAAATCATCTCTTGTATTCCTTCCACACCATGCACTAGAATTTTTTTTGAAACAAGAGGTGGCTTGTTATTTCTGCAATAGTATTGATCAATAACTTGTAATTAAGAATAAAACTGACTATTGCAAAAATCCTTTGAATATTAGACAACTTTAATTTGTGAGTATACCTCATTTCAACCAAATTGGGAAGGTTAGAAGTTATTACAGTCTAAAGGTGGCCCAATTTAGGGAATGACACCCCATGAAGAAGATCAGGACATACCTATAACACCATAGAGAGAAGAATAAGGTGAATATTTTATATGGTCACCAGGAACATGATCATGATGGTTTTTTATAAATGCATCATATCATAATAAGGTGTGTAAAATGATCAAAAATAAGTAAATGTTTATGATATTAACTCATGATCTTTAGTATAATCCTAAGATCACTAAACAACAATCCATTTATATGGAATAATAAGTAAAGAGATCATGGAGGCATATGTGGAATCCACTACCTCCATAGGATTTAGAAGGGAAAGATCAACATCCATCTCATATATGTGAGAAAATTAATCTATAATAGGAAGAGTCTAGTAGCCAAATGGAGTCTAACCTTCAAATAAAGATACCTAGAGTTTCCTTCTACATATCTAGTTTATAATACTCTAGTTATAGGAATATTCACAATAAATGAGAAGACTTAACCTATTTAGAATAGGTATATGAAAATTACTTTCATCATGATGCCTCTTTATCCCCTCATAATAACCACCTGGGTTATTCTTCTTGAGTTTTAATAGGCTTATTTCTTGTCTATTATAGCTACTCCTTATTTTACATAGGAATATCTGGTAAATTCATATTTATCCACTACCATTAGTGAAGATCCATCTCCTCATACACTCCTACCATGCCAACTCCTCCTACATTATCTCTTCATTCAATAATTATTATCCCATCATCCATTCCTTTACCCCCACCTACAATGATGATTTATATCATTATATATCCTTTAGATTTTTCATCATTTACCTCAACATTCACTCCACCTATGTTAATTTATGATAGGAAATCTAAAGATCTTTCCACCTCCTCGAAGGGCAAGAAATTTGAGTAAAAGACATCACTTGGTCTTCCCACTATAGATGAATCCCTTGACAAGGGGGAAGTAGAGAAAGAGGACCATAGTTAGGTGATATAATTATTTAAATAAACATATGTGAAAGATGAAGAATATGTATAAATAATAAATGGGTCTAGACCTAAATTAAGTGAGAAGGTAGTTTCAGATTATGAAGGGGTAAAGACGGAAAAATATAAATTGATGATCTTATAAGGCCTATAAGAAGAAGAAAAAACATATGGTAATGTTGATCAAAATGTCCTTGAAAAATATCAAAGTCAAATAATTAATGAGGTACTTACTTCTCTTGTTTCATCTATTACCAACATAGATATTCTGCCTGCAGATTTGCATGTAGATGTTCCATGTATTCTTTTATCTAGTTGTATTGATCCATAAATTATGTTTTCTTCAAATAAAATAAAGGATTGAAATAAAGGAATTAATTTTCAAATTAGGGCTATAATTTATACTTACAACCTTAATATTCAATAAATTTTGAATAAATATTAATGTCAACTAGAGTTGTTTATGCCACAATATTTACCCATACCATTAACCACTATGACCATTGAGATAACTGCATGCCTAACTAAATACATGGTTGAAGTTACTCCAATAACTGAACCTTTAACATGGGATAAAACTATAAATCCACCTCTCTTTTATTGATACAAATAAGTGCATCACTATTACCACTAGTAAAAACACTTCCTCATGTGACTCTTCCACCTTCCACATCTCAAGACCCAAACCCCCTATAAGAAGAAAGGAAACATGTTATTCCCAAATGAATGAAATAAATGCATAATATAAGGGGTGAGAGAGAAATTTTGGTTTTCATTGAGTTGCATATAATCCCTAATTAGTTCAACAAGAAAATATGAAACATTCAAAAGGTAAGAAAGAGGAATAGTGAATCTAAATATAAGGGAGGAAATAGAATTTGAATAGATATACAGTCTATTTCCCTTTAAAAGGAAATCCAAAAATGATATGAATGATCCTTATTAATGTACTTAATATTTATTTTCTTTTTTGGACAATATTGGTGAAGTAATGAAATAAATATACAAAAGTAAAGAGGAATCACAACATATATTATTGTAAAGATAGACTGTATATGTTCCTAGAGAGATAGTTGATGATTTACATAGTTTAGCCACTAATATTTACAACATTTTTCATAATATTTAATTTTCTAGGTCAGGAAGCTAGTCAGATAGAATAAAGATTCTTAAAATTTTGCATCAATTTGAATAAATAGTAAAGAGATTAAATTTTTTGGTTTAATGATCTAGAAGAATTGCCTTTAATTAGTTGAATTTAATGTACATCTTAGATAAAAAATGGTTAATTAATGTTTTAACCTTTTAGGACTTAACAAATATAAATATTATGTTCTTTTAAAGATTTGAGTAGAATAAACTAGGAAAATAATATGAAATAAATATAGACACTAATTTATTACATAATTGACAAGCTTTATCTTTTCTAAAAATGATATTAAATAGTGGAAGTATGAACTTAGTTGGAAAATTACTAAGATAGATAATCTAGGTGATGGAAACTAAGGTGGAAGCTGGTTTGAGTGTCACAAAATGGATCCTAGTGTTAGAGCCCCTTCTATATAGTAGCACCATAATTGTACAATAGAGCCATTATTGGAAATGTGGTGGTAGTGTCCTCTATGTAGGATTGTCCTGACATTCTAGGTACACCTATGTTGACTTATGTGAGGTTTGTTCTTATGTGAATGAGTTTTAAAACTCTGTGTTTTGCCTTTTATGACTATTTTTGTGATTAAATCCTAATCCTACATATAGATAGGGAATCTAATTAATATGAGCTAAAAGTGTGTTTGCTAGTAGTGTAGGCTAGACATATTCAACACCACATGATGAAGAGGGTTACCTACATACCAATAATTTGAGGAGGAATTAAGATAGATGTAGTGAACCTAGTATGATAGTGGCCTTTAGTGTCTTTAATGTGCTTGAACATGGACATTTGTGTAATCTAAGCATATGATTATTATAGATGGTAATTGTAGAAGTAGGATAGAATAGGGATTAATAACTTTAATTGTGCACAATTTATTTTGAATATAAATGTGTATTTTTCATCTCTTTTACATCTAGTGTTAGAGTACTAAAATCCATGTATTTATACTACTTTGATGCTTGTGAAAGTGATAAAATAGGTCTAGGTTGATCCTAGTATGTTTTAATTTTGAAAATATATTTGTTTGGGGAAAAAAAGGTAAAGTATTTTAATGCCATTTATTAACACTAGCACCATGTGGCATGAGTGTCCTCATTATGGTGCTAGTGTCCAACTAGAAAAACACTAGGCATAAAGTGCCAAGATTAGGAAATGAGGATTTGAGATTGCCTTACGGATGACTAGGGATGCTTTTAGCTTGTAATAAGGTTGGATAAGAGTGATAATAGGATCTAGGATAGGTTTAAATCTAATCTAGGGATAAGTAGTTTCAAGTATCACTCCAATCAATCAAATACCACTTTTGAGTGATTATATTCACCCTATTTATTTCAAAAATGTAGTAGAGAAAAATGACTAGGATAAAGGAAAATAAGAATACATAAACTTACCTAGGAGGTGAAGCCCATGAAGATAGGTTTGACCATGTGAAGTTGGGTTTGAGTGTATGAATCATGCTCCAATGTGTATCTTACAATTGAAACATTCATAAATCAATCCTTACTTAACACATATCAAAATCAATATACCAAACTAAGTAAAGAAGTAAACCTCAATAAAATTGGGTAAGGAGATAATAGATGAAAGGAATGAATAGCCCTCACTAGGTATGCAAACTAATGCATAAACCTAGTGATAACCTCTGTGTGTGTGTGTGTGTAGTGATCAATCAGTAAATAACTTGGAGTATATTAGTGGTATGATCAATCCTCATATGTGTTGGTGGCTCAATAACTCAATCCAATTTGACTCCCTCATTTCCCACCCTTTCTTGATAGATCATGACCTATGCATAGCTTGGATTGGATTGATGGTATGTCCAACCCTCTCATGTAGTTAGCTCAATAACTAAATTAGTCTATGACTCTATAATTACCCAACTAGGTGTAGTAGATGCATCTAAAACTAAAGTACACAAAGTAACTATAAATATATAACAAGGTATATCTAATTGGTTATGTCATCTCTCCAGTAATTTAGGTACATTAGGTGGTTCTAGGCCACTTAAGAATGCAAACCACTACAGATGGAATAAGGCATGAAATTGGTGTGTAACCTAAAATATAATATATGGTGTATACAAAATAGAGAATGACATGGAATTTATCATTCCATCTGATCAACTAGTAAGTGACCATATAAAAATAATATGCCTTGCACATGCCCCCAAATCTTATATCTAAGCATATGGATTCTGGACTAAGTTGTAGTAAATTATATCTAGGTATCTAAATTGAATATGGGAATGATTATCCCTTTCAAAATGCCCCTAATAGAATAAAAATTATATGAATATGAGCTGAGCTATTATGAATCTAAGTAAAATTGTGTAAAAATGATAAGTCTCTAACTAAACCTTTGTAAAAATCTATTATACATGTTGTAATTCAATGGATAATGTGGGTTTTATGAAACTATGGATACTAAACAATAGTTTCATGTCTTGGATAGTAGCACCATATTTGGAAATTTGGTACTAGTGTTTTAATTTGGGTACTAGTGTCATAGTCTAAATTTTATGCAACTATATTGGTTTTATGTCACCATTTTCCCACTATATTTCCCTGAGTCACATTTTGTTTAATCTAATATTGTATGATAAAAATGTGTTGTGAGTGTAATATAAGAGATTTATATATATGACAAACCATTAATAATTCCCCCTTTTTTAGGGTTTTTTTTTAATGTGTGCAAGTAGAACTATCCTCAAAATAAAAAATTCTACAAAATATGTGTTAGCTAGAGCATATATAATAATTGTGTAATAATCCAATATAATGTGCATGGATAAGATTGTAATGTAGGATAATCTAAGAATAAGTATGTAATGTATGATGTATGCCAAGTATAGTATTGATAAGGGTGTCAAGGTATATAAAAATGTAAGTAAAAATAAATCTGAATAAAATTGGGTAGCTACCGAAGGGTATGGGGCATGATGTTTATCATGGTACCTAAGTAGGAATGGGAGATACATGAATTACATCATGTCATCTAAAAATTATTTGTGTAAAAATAAAATACAAGTTTCATTTCCATGATGCATACAATAAATCATACATACAAAACACATGAGGCATGTAATATACACTAAGGAGCCACATGATAAGGGATATGGAAATATGTCACTAAATTTGAGAAAAATGAGACATACAAGGACATGTTCAAATGTGCCAAAAACAATAAATTTGGATTACAAACATATAAAATTACATGTTAAAATGTTTATATACACAATTAGGAAGGCACACACAAGGCCATGCACACATGTTCAAACCATACATACTATGACTAGAAGTGGTATAGAGCTAAAGAACAATGGAATATTTAAATGTCATCAAATATAAGAATTATAGAGAGACAATAAATTCTAAACTAGTTAAGATAAAAATGAAGGTATACATGAATATGTAATACAAATTAGTGAAGAGCAAGGATGTATGCTGAGTTTAAAGTAGTAATAATCGATTAGAAATCTGAGCTAGTGTAGTATGATCATTATCAAAGTATAAAAATGATAAAACTATGATGTATATTATATAAATATAAAACATGTGAATAAAAATTAAGTATAGGGTGACCTCAAGTGGGTGAATGTGTTTAGTGAATACCCATGTATTGTTGTATATGCTCCTAGTGGGTAAATAATAACAAATTTGGATTAGGGTATTAGATCTGAGTCCTGTAAGAATCTAAAAGCACTAGAAAATAATAATTGAATCATGTATGTATAATATAACTAAGTAAAATAAGATATCTATCATATGTAGTGTTTTTAAAATATAAGAAATGAAAACATGGAAATGCATATAATCTATAATTTTATGTTTTCTAAGTAAATATTTGAATGTTTTTGTATTTTTTTAAATATTATATTGCTTTTTTTTTTGTTAGAGATATAAATTATATAAAAAAAACATGAAAATTAACCTATATACAATGAAAAATAGAGAATGAAACTATGTATAATAGACGAGGAAAAATACTAATAGATGAATCTCATGGGAGACTCACTATCATTGTGGCTTGTGTCAAAAATAGGAATGGTAATCTCTCATGTAGTGTGATTTATATGTTATATTTGAATGATGTTGTAGTATGATTCTAGGTATTATTCATCATAAAAATCATAATAATAAAATTAAACTAAAACTCTAAATAGAATTGCCTCATACTAAGGAGTTGACCTTTCTAAATTGTGTTTAGGAATATTGATTGCAATATTACCCTTTGAAATTGTGCTTATTATATAACTATAGTGCTATTGAGGCTCTTTTACTAGATATCCTTTTTTGAGAATGCTTGTTGGCTTAGCATGATTTTGACATTGCAACTTAAATTGTTGATTTGATTGTGCTTTGTGAACCTTTTTTCTATGTTATGTTTTAGTAACATTTTTTTTTAATTGTTTCTAAAGTTTACCCTTTTTGAATATGTAGATGTGCCATTGTATGTTTTTTGGATGATGTGTCACTATTTGAGTCATATGTATCTATTATACTTTTTTGTCTCTTTTTGAATGCTAAGAATGAATCGGTGTGGTATCCATTCACTTTATCATATTTATAATAATATCTAGATCTCTTCATGGAGTGTAGAGGAGGTATATTGATCAACTTAGCTTTAATCATTTAACTTAGTATCTAACTTGAACTCTTATTGTAACCTATAAATAATTTTTAATCACCCATAATATATGCATTATGTTTTACTTTATGATTTAGATATCAAATAGTGCTAGGCATAACTTTGCTATGTGTATATGAATATACATAATTTACACTAACATATTATGAAAAGTATGTACATGTAATGTGATTTACCAATAGTTTGACCCTTTAACTAAAGAAATAATTTTTATTCTATAATTATAATATTAGTTTACTCATACTAAAAATTTGATCCCTTAAAGTCTCATAAGTACAAACCCTAGTTGATTTTGCTTGAATATCTAGGCACACATCCTATAGTGGAGAGGTGTAAATAGGCAGAGTATGGGCATTAGTAATAGTAGTATAGGCTACTTCATCTCATGGATAAGTGATATCATATAACTAATTAAATGGAAAGTTCCTATCACCCTCATGGAGATGAGGAGGAGACAAATATACTTTTATGTGCATATGATATGACATTGAAACATCAAACATATATGTTAACTTATGTGCTAAATCTTCTATGTGTATAAGGGTTTACTTTTTAATTAAATTTCACATAAGATAAAAATAAAATGATAGATATAGAATGAAATATGACATAAATTTCAATTGATATAAAACATCATATATACATGGGTTTATATCTTTTTTAATTTCATTCTAAATTAGAAGAAATAAGCATGCAAATGAATGTATTATACTTTACATAAAAAATTGATAAACATATTATGTCATTATTTTCATGATTATATTAGTTAAAAATAATGAGATATATGGATATGAAATTTGAGTGTGGGTTTTAAAGTGATGGAAATTAAAACCCTAGGGTTCTATAGGGTTAGGGTTCATGCAATATTTGAAGTAAGTCGGGTTCACCAAATGTTTTAACCTTTTAGGACTTAAAAAATGTAAACCCTATGTTTGTTGAATAGATAAGTAGACTAAATTTCATAAATAATATGTAATATATATTTACACTAATTTGTTACATAATTTACTATCTTTGAATTTTTTAGAACTAGTTATAAATAGTTCAAGTAAGAACTTAGTTAGAAAACTACTAAGATGAATGATCTAAGTGTTGGAAATTGAGGTGGAAGCTAGTATGAGTGTAATAAACTAGATTATATAGTATAACTATAATTTTATTATAGTTCCATTACTGGAAATGTAGTAGTAGTATGCTAATATTGGTAGTAGTGTTATTTGTGTAGGATTGTCTTGAGGTTCTGGGTTAACCTATGTCTACATCTCTAAGGTCTATTATTGCATGCACAAGTTTTGAAACCATGTATTTTACATATTATGACTAATTTTGTGAGAAAATAATAAACCTTCATGTATCTAGGGAATATAATTGATATGATCTTAAAGTGTGCTTGTTAGTAGGGTAGGTTGGACATGCTCAACACCCTGCTATGAAGAGAATTGCCTACATACCAATACTTTGAGGAAGGATCAAGATAGATGTATTTATCCCCACCTAGGTCATGGCACAAGTGAAATTGAAGCTACTATTATAGTGGCCTTCAGTGCCTTGAATGTGATTGAGACTAAAAATCTAGGTAATCTAAGCTTAAGATTGTTGTAGATGGTAGTATGAAGAAGTAGAGTAGTCTATGCATTCATAACCTTAATTGTGCACAAATTATTCTATGTTTTAGGGTATTTTTCATCTCCATTATATGTAGTCATTATATGGCTAAAATTCATGTATTTGTACTATTTTAAGGCTTTTATAGGTGATAAAATAGGTCTAGGCCAACCTCATGAAGTTTTAGTTTATAAAATCTATTTTTTTGAGGAAAATAAAGATAAAATACATTAACACCATTTTGGGACACTAGAGCTATGTGGTGCAATTTTCCTTATTATGAAACTAGTGTTAAACTAGTAGAACACTAGGTATGAAGGGCCAATATAATAAATGAGAGTTAATGACTACTTTAGGGATGACTTGGGATTTCTATGGGCCACAGAAAGGATGGATAAGTGTGACAATAGGATCTCAAATAAGTATAAGGTTAAGCTAGGGATAGGTAGTCTCAAGTAACACTCTTAACACTCAATACCAATTTTACGTGATTAAAATTACATAATTATAATAAGGGATAGTTCCCTCAATTGGCATACACAGATGGAGGACCTATTAGGACATTTTTTAATTCACGAAAATGAATAATTAGAAGTTTTGAAGGACATGAGTGTCACTACTGTGATTTGTTCTACAAGTGAACTAGTCAACAAGGTAATTTTTGAGATCCTCTAAAAAATAAAAAATAACTTCAAGGAAGAAGTTGAAGGAAAAATATATAGAACCAATTTCAAAAAATTCAATGGATAAATTTTTCTAAGGATAGGTTGAAAAGAGATGGGATCCTTAGAGCTAAATTCAAGAGCTCAAAAACTAAACAAAAAATGTTAATGGATGATGTCAAAATACTCAAACCTTCATTTCTCAATTTTGAAAATTTTAATAAATAGTTCAAAGAAGCATATGCATTATTCAAAAAATTGAAGGAAATATAAATAAGTTATCTTTCTTAATATAGTTACTCATTTTAAGATATTACTAATTTGAATGCCTTTTAAATTATAATTATAATCCCCCTTTATAAACATAAAAATGAAATATAGTAAATGTAAAAATATTTGGTTATGCATGTTTAAGTTTAACTTGTTCTAATTCCTTTTGAATTCTAACTATGTTTAATTATTAGTATACTACAACCACTTGTAGTTGATATTGGTTTCCTAATTTTTTGTCCAACCTTAGTTCAAGTACTTGTCTTGAATAATTTCATCTTTTGTGGTCCACACACCTCTTTTATACCCTTCCTTTTTCTTTTTTGTTTGAGTTTATTTTATAAGTTCTGCTCAGCTTAGGTTATATCCATCATCTTTCATCCATCTCAAGTAGATCTAGGTTTATACATAGCTAACCCATACATGGCAAACCATCTAATTCACTCATCACTATTCCACTAACATGTTATAAAATTGAATCCCTTAAAACTCATGCCTTAGAGTGAAATCATTCCACTAATCCATAAATATTAAAGGATAATACATATGATATATACGATGTGCATAGAACCCACATCAAAAAATTCAATTCTTATTTAATAGAATCAAAATTAGTACTTTGGGTGGTAGGTGTACTAGTACGAGGGATTGTTTTTTATTTTGATTATTACGTGTAGACACAAACATTATTTAGAAAACTAAAGTTGTGGTTAGGTAAAGCATGAGCCAAAGGAAATTGTGTATACAATTGGTTTTGATAGTGAGCCATAACATTATGATTATAATTTGGAATAGGATGGAGGGATGGAAAATTAAGACCAATATTGGGTAGGGAAAAGCTTTTAACTATATATTTAACTATATGTTAATATTGATAGCTTCATCATGGACTAGTGGTAGTGAGGTATTATTAGGTATTCTATGGAGGAATACAACTATCATAGAATTTAAGGAATTATTTACATCTCAAGGGGTAATACATCATTGAGTTTATATACATTGTCAACTTAGTTATACATATTTTGGAATCTTATGTTAGAGGCTCTTATTGGATCATTGGCCTCCCTTCTCATGCTTTAAAATTATGGTGTATAACACCTGGGATAGTAACCTATCCAAATTATGTAAAAAAATTATATTAATAATATTTCCAAGAGGTAGTTAAATCCTCTAGGATATTGAGGAACCAATCATAACTAACATTTTGTAATGTAAAATGGAAATGTATTCATACAAGATCCTCATGGGTTACATTTATTATGTAATGAAACCAAAAACTATCAAGACAATAAAATTACCAATAGGGCAAGATTTGAAACAATAACTCAAAATAGATTTGTATTGAATGATTTAAAATAATTACGAACCCAAACCATGCTTTAATAAGCATCAACTAAGAATTTAGAATTGACATGCAAATATTCGAAAAAAACTAAAATCTAAAAAAATCGTATATTTTTAGCAGTTGCTATTTATAGTAAGTTTAACATGTAATCATGATCAGCTCTAAAAAATATATTAAATTAATCTAAACGCTATAATTATTCTATTGGATTAAATTCAACTGAAGTTGACATCTGGTTCTAAAAATATACAATTTCTAAAAATAGAAAATTCTCAAAAAAATTAATAAACATTAATTTTAGACCCTCAAATGATCACATATGGCCTCTAAACATATCAAAATTAACTCTAAGTGGATATATTATCTTAAGACAACATCAAAAATTTGGAGATAGTCATTTTGGCATGTGGAAGAGCTCAAACAGAGCTACGAGTCAAAAGTTATGGCCTTCAAAAGATTGGCCTATTTTTTCCTACATCATTCTCCTCTAGTTGAAAACAACTCAGCTCCTATGAGTTGGCCTCATTATACTATTGCCATTTTTATTTATCAATCTTTTTCAACTCCCATTCTTTAATCCAAGTGTTGTATTATTGTTGTAATCCTTCCCACTGTACCAAATATTTGTTATAGCTCCCTTGCCTTGTGCTCACTATCTTCATATCCAAAACATGCACTATCTTTTCCTTCTTCTTCTTTGAAACATGATTCTCCTAATTTACTAAAATGTCTTCATCACCTTCACCATCTTCTCCATAGAGTTCATATAAATCTAAAATATTAAATACTAGAGATATATCAAAATTCTTTGGTAAACTCACCTCATAAGCATTGTCATTGATTTTCTTCACAATTTTACATGGTCCAATTTTCTTATACTTCAAATTTTTGTACATGAGTTTTGGAAATATTTCTTTCCTCAAGTAAACCATTACCATATATCCTTAAAATACTTTGGGTCTTCTTCTAACATTTGCTAATGCTTTATATTTCTCATTACTCTCCTACAACTTCTTACTCCTTGAAATTGTTGCATATACTCTACAAATGCTTATGAATCATCACTAATTTGATCTACAATTGGAAATTTTAACATTTCTAAAATACTCATAGGGTTTATCCCATAAACAATTTGAAAATGTGACTTTCCTATTGATCTATTCACTAAACTATTATATAAATTAAGCTTATGAGAAAGCTAATTTCTATTGCTTGGGTTTCTCTCCCACTATGCATCTCAACAAATTTTGTAAGATCCTATTCACAAATTTTATCTATCCAGCTAATTTTGGGTGATATGCAATACTTAATTGTAGCTTACTACTCATCTTGTTCCACAAAGTAGTCCAAAAATGACTTAGAAATTTCGTATCCCTATCTAAAGTAGTAGTTTTTGTAACACCATGTAATCTCATAATATCTTTAAAAAATAATTTTACAACTCTAGTGGCATCATTGATTTTTTATATGCAATAAACTAAGATATTTTAGAAAAAAAATTCTACAACAACAAAAATTTAATAATTACCTCTCTATGTGTTTGTCAATCTCAATAGAAAATCCATATTCAAATCTATCCATGACCCTCTTGGAATCAATAATGGAATGTATTGTCTATTATTTTGTGCATGTCCTTCAGCCACCTGACATATTATGCACCTTGAAACATACCTTGTCCATATCTCTTCATCTTTGGCCAAAAATACTTTTCCTCCAATAAAGGTATTGTCTTTGTCTTACCAAAATGTCTAGCCAAACCACCACTACGAAATTATCTTATTATATTGTCTTGTAGAGACCTAACTAGAATTCACAATTATTTCCCTTTGAATAGATAACCTTATTGTATAAGATAATCATCACGAATAACATCTTTCCCACCTATTAATGTATTCTTACACTACTCAAATACCTTTCCAAAATATGGATCAGTATCATAAAATTCTTTGATACCTTCAAATCTAACTACTTCACTCACCATAGTAGTTAAAAATGCTACCCCCTGATCAATGCATTAGCTACCTAATTCTATTTTTATGATTTATGATTCAACATAAAAGTATACCCCTGAAAGAAAGAAACCCACTTTACATGCTTACTATTCATCTTCTTTTGTGTATGCACATACTTCAAAGCCTCATGATCTGTAAATAGGATAAATTCCTTAGGCATGAGGTAATGCCTCTAATGTCTTAATTTTTGTACAATTTCATGAAGTTCAACATCATAAGTAGAATACATTCTTCTTACCTCAATCAATTTGTCACTAAAATATGTTATTGGCTTTCCTTCTTCACTCAACACAACACCAATACCCACAAATGAAGCATCACAATCAACCTCAAACACTTTGTTAAAATCTAGTAATGTTAAAATTGATCTTTCTGTAATCTTCTTCTTCAAAAAATAAAAAATTTTGTGGCTTCTTTAGTCCATGAAAATTCTTTCCCTCTAATGGAATCTATGATTGGATCTACAATACTACTAATTGTTTTAATTAATTTTCTATAAAAAATTTATAAACCATGGAAATTTATTACATTTATAATGATTTTTGGAAAAGGCCACTCAACAATTGCCTTTATCTTTTCTTCATCTATTTCAACCTATCTACTGAAACTACAAATCTTAAAAATACCAAAATATTCTACATAAACTTGCACTTGTTCAAATTTTCATACAACTTCTCCTTTCTTAACAAATCCATTACCATTCTCAAATGTTGTAAGTGTTCTTATTTAGTCTTACTAAATATCATCAAAATAGAAAACCACAAACTTACAAATATATTCTTGTAACACTATATTCATCACCCTCATAAATGTGTTAGGTGAATTAGATAATCCAAATGGCATCAAAATCCACTCATATAAGCCATATCTAGTCTTGAATGAAGTTTTCCACTCATCTCATTCACAAATTTGAATATGAAAATAACCACTCCTTAAATCAATCTTGGTAAAATATTTTTCTCCTGTAAGCACATCCATCATATCATATAAATGAGGTATAGGAAACCTATACTTGATTGTAATTTTAATATTTATTCTACTATCCACACACATTTTCCATCCTCCATTTTTTTTGGAGTTAACAATGCTAGTGTTTCACATGGACTCATACTCACCCTTATCACTTTGTTTCTTGAAAATTCAATAACATGTTTATTTAATTTTGCATGTTCTATTAGACTCATCCTATAATCTACTTGATTTAGTAGAGATGATCTTGGAATCAAATCAATATGATTCTAAATATCTCTCTTTGGTGGTAAACTATTTGGTAACTCATCAGGCATAACATATACATATTATTTCAAAGCATTTGCTACTTCTATTGGTATTGGCATAGTTTTTGCATCCTCATTATTTTCTACTAATGTATAACAATAACCCACTACCATCATATCTTGGATAAATTATTAAGTAGAGAGCATGCTTTCTATCTTCTCTTCCTCTTTATGAGGTAACAAAACTACCTTTGTACCACCTTTATACAAAGTGTATGTGTTCTTTGTGCCATCATGAATTACTTTCCTGTCAAATTGCCATGGTCTTTCCAATAACACATGACATACATCCATCAGAATAACATCACACCATATTTCATCATTATAATGTTTTCCTATAGAAAACTTGATTAAGCACGTTTTATCTATTGTAACCTTATTCCATTTCTTAAACCATGAAATCTGATAAGGATTAGGATGCTTTTCACATTGTATATTTAGTTTCTCTATCATTTCTTTAGAAACCATATTTTCCAAACTACCACCATCTATAATTACTTTGCATAGCTTTCCACCTGAAGTACATCTTATTCAAAAAATATTTGATCATAGCCATGCATCACCACCTTCTTCATTTTGAACTTGTTCCTTCCTTGGAATGATCATAGTTCTTCTCATCATGATATTCTCTCCAACATCTACTCATGTAAATTTAGTATTATGCTCTTCTATTTAAACCTCAACTAGATTTATTCTTGGGCGATCTTCTTTCCTCCTTTCTTGATCTTGATAGTGTGGAAACTCAAATAATCTATGACCTTCTTCTCCACATCTATAATATAAATAAGATCTACATTGATTCAAAAACCATCCTCTAGCACCACCATAACCTCACCCTCTCTGAAATCCTCTTCCTCTTTGTTGGTATTGAAACCCTTACCTATTATCATCTTTCCTATATGTAGCATGTGATGATTCACCTTTATTGGTATTACACCCACCTCTAGTGGTACTAAACCCACCTCATCCCCTATTTAAATGGGATCTACTTCTTCTTGGATCAAGAGACATTCTTCTTAAATTCTATCTATTTTGTTTCTTTTATACCTTCAAAGCTAATTGATAAGCCTCTTCCATTCAAAGTATTCTATGGATACTTAATTCATATTGAGTAATTTTTTTTAAATCATTTACATAACATGTATCTATCTACTCTTTTTTTTCATCATGATCCACTCATATGAAAATATTACAAAATTTATTTGTAGACTCTTGTATATTTTGATCCTTTTGCCTCAAATTCTGG
>JARHVA010005498.1:900000-905000 GCA_037957365.1 Torreya grandis | reverse complement strand
TGCTTTCCACTTCAACCTTGAATCTATTTATAGTTAATCTAATAAATCCTTCAATATTGGGTATATTTACCAATTTGTCTATGTAGGCAATCACACCTATGACCCTCATATATCTAAAAAACTTTATAGCCTCTCTTTCTTGGCTCACGAACTATGCTATCAAGGATTTCATCTATTGGTGCTAATTTAAGACACTGTCTCTTTTGAAAATCACACAATTCAAAGCCCACACAATATCTTGGGTAGTGATTAGGTTTAAATTATTATAATAAAAAATTCATTAAAAATATACCAAAAATTTAACCCTATTTTATAATTCTTTCAATTGGTTCCATAAGGTTAACACTCTTCCCCAATGAGGATGGGAATCACCCCTTGAAGTCCTTATCATGTTCATGAGATTATAAAATTTATTAATTTCATTATAAACATTTATAATTGAATATTTATAGCTTAGTCATAATTCCTATAAATTTATTTCATAACTTCACTAATTTAGTTCATGACATCACAAAAGTCTGCTTCATACTCATCAAGCTCATTGGGGTTCATTTTTGTTTATTTTCTAAATGGAACAAGTTCTCCATGTTATCCAATATTAGTTCCTTACCTTTCATATAGACTACATTATTTTTCCTAATCATATAAATAGTGTTATTTTACTTATCAAAGTGTGTACTTATTGTTGTAAACTATGTGAGGACCAAGCCAATTCTATCCTTTTTTAAAAAAAAAAAAATCTTGGGACTGTTTTACCCAATAAGGGACAATGAGTTCTCCTTGTTGTTAGAATAACTTGTGTCTATAGAGTTTAATAGAGGATAGGATTCTAGTGGAAGAATGTAATCAATTATTTCTATAGAGATTTAAAGAGGTGGTTGACTGACCCTATAAACAAATTGTGTTTAGATTTACACAAACTAAACACAGAAATAATAGACAATAAATTAAAAAATGATATAGTTTTATGGGATAGTTCAATTCATATGAGATAATTAATTCTTATAAAGATATTACAATATATATTAGGAGGTGATCCTCAATATAAGGAGTCCAAGTTTATCCTCTAGAATTTTAGATCCCCATATATATCTCCTTACATCCCTTTATATTCTCATTCATGCTTATCTACATGAGTTTTGTGAACAACTCACTTTACATAATCACATTAATTTATTTTAATATGAACATTCAATAGAAATTTCATAATATTCCTCCCCTTAGGGTGAACATGAGGAGAAAGTACATCATATGAACTAAAAGTAGGATTATATGCCAATGCATACTTTTAGGTCTACACAATGATATCTAGATATTATTTTAGATGATCACGTACATATGAAAACTTATCTCTCTTTCAATTTAAATGAATTTATCACCGACTAACCATATATCCAATAACTCTAATAGTTATAAGATCTCTTAATTCAGTTTATATCCTATACAACTATATACAATATAAATGATATGTGCATTATCATATTTTTAAACATAGTAAGGGAATGATTTATAAATTTTTATTTTTTCACACAATATAAACAACTAAAAAATAAAAAGTGCCAGAAAAAAATATGACTTTGTCATTAGTCATTGATGAGATGAATTATTTATCTTCCTTCCTTTGATACCTTTAACCTCCATTATATTTATTTAAAATATAAAATATTCATTAGTAGGACAAGATAGTTCTTTATCATTTTAATATTCCTCGTAATTAGTTTTTTTACCTAAGTAATCATTTTGATATAGTTTAGTATCTAGAATATCATGTTCCCTCTTTTTAAAATTCAAAATTACATGCCCTAATTCCTTACAATAGTAATATTTCATTTTTCCTTTTAGATGAACATGATTTGATTTGTATTTTTCCTTTTTAAATATTTACTTGACTTGTTATATAATAATTATTCTTGTTCTGATTATTTAGTTTGATCGAGTAGAATAGAGATTACTCCTTCAAGACTAATTGTTACCATGCTTAATGTAAAAACCATACTAGACATACTCTTAGGCATACTATTCAAAAGTATTATATTTATACCATCGTCCTTTACTTTCTATTTAATGTTAGATAACTAATTTATTAGGAAGTGGAACTTATTTATATGATCTACTATTTTTTCATCTTATTCCATCTTCAATCCATATAATCTTTGTTTTAATGTCATATTGGCACTATCTTATTTATATTCGAAGAGCTTGTTTAATGTCTACCGAATCTCCTTTTCTAACATTATAAAGCCCTCATGTTGTAGATATGTTTTTTGTTAAGCTGAGGCTAATAGTACTTAGTGCCTTTTAAATTTTGATACTCCACTCGTCAAGTTCATTAGCATCAGTTAGTGTCACTGAATTGGTCTGGAAAGCATCTCAATGATCTTTTTTTACTAGGTGTAATTACATTTGTATTTGACATGTATGGAAATATATATCCTCAAATTTCTTGATAAGACTTAGTTTATCAATAATTACCTCTCATAAAATTGACAAGAAAATGGGTGTCAGTTTTAACTGATAATGCACCCCTTATAGAAAAATTGACTAATCTCAAAGACAATATTTTTTCATAAATAAAAATTCTATAAATTTATAAAATAATGTAATGGAAATGAGACTCAATTATATATAAAAATCCTAAAAAATAATTAGTTATTACTTTATATAAAGACACTTTGAATTGCAAATGACATTATTTTATTATATAACCAGAAGTTAATATTAGAAATAATAAAATTTAATCATAAAGACAAATATTAATATCCTTACTATGACATACTTACAACATATAAAAAATTAATATCCTAAAAATCAATTATTATATAAAAATGCAGTGACTCACAATGTATCATGTGGAATTTATGTATCAACACAAAGAATAACCTTGTACGATCTAGATGTATGATGATATAAATGGTAACAAGTATCTAATATTTTGTGAATTTAAAAACTACATACCAAAACTACATTGACACTATACATTAAAAGAAATTCATAAACGTAGGTCTTAGAATATTGACTTTAATCTAGCTGAATGCATAGACACATGGAAGTTGCATGCATATTCTACTATGAATGCTAGCAAAATAATCAAAATGTAGCTGAGCAAAAAATAGGTAAACAAGATCAAAAAATTATAATTCACCATATAGAGTCGTGTGTATTGACTACTACATATATGACTGTGCCATGAATATTTTATGAAACTTATAGATCATAAGAAATCTTAAAATTTTATAAAGAGATCCTATATAAGTATATGTCATCTTATAAATACTCTCATGAGAGAATTATTGCATGCTCTGATACTAGATAATGAATTTGGCTTAGATTTACAAAAACTAAACATGCATAAATAATGGATAAAAAACTAAAAAATAATATAGTTTTATTACAGAGTTCAATTCATATAGGATGATCAATTCATACATAGAGACAACAATATATCAGGAGGTAACCCTCAATTAAAGGATTCAACCTTTATCCTCCATAATTTCAAATCCCCATATATCTCTCCATACATCCATTTATTTTCTCATTCAAGCTTATCTACATAAGTTTTGTAAACAACTCACTTTACATAATCACAAATTATTATTTAAGTATGAGCAATAAATAGAATTTTATTAAAACTTATTCCATCCCAAGATATACATTTAGGGTGTAGTCTCTAACACACTTTTTTTTTATCTTGGAATTTTTAAGATTAACATAATGAAATAATCATTATAAGTGGACTAAATATGATACAAGACCAATTCTACAAATGGCCACAATGGTGTATGTGGTGCTCAAGGACCAAAAATGAAAAGAGACACCAAGTTTTCAAAATGAACTCTCCTTATAGGTGATTGGGTTCTAGCTATTATTGAAGTTGTGGTTGAAGGATTTAAAGAATAAAAATAACTAGTAAATCATTTCTTAATCCCCTTACTATTAAAATAGGCATACAATGTTTTAACTTTTAAATAATATTACTAAAATGACTGATATGGATAAAAGGTGTGGAAACTACACTAGTAGATTGAAAATTAAAAATATTAGTGTCTAAAACTATAAGGGCCTAAATTTATTATTTAATAGGAAAATTTTAACGTTGTGTTAGGGATAGTATGTCTAATGCTTCCAACAATTATCTTTCAGTTGATTTACCTCCTTCTTGCTTAATTTTGTTAGACTCGGTGTCCTCTATTATTTCAATTGTCTCAATTTTGAGCATTTGTTCCTCCTCTATTGTTTATGGATCTTATTCTTTCTCATTAATAGTGTAATATACAAATGAAACTTCTTCTACATGTTCTTCCTATGATTCTTGATAAAGAGGACATCCATGATCGAATAGAACTTATGTATGTCTTTCTTCTACATGAATAATCTTAGGAGAGACTAGAGAGGTTTTGAGATTATTATAGTAAGTAAAAATGGGTAATTGAGTATAAATAGGGGAATTCACTAAAGTGGATAAGATGGAAGTTGAAGGGAATTCAATAGAAGATGGAAATGAACCACCAAACACATGTGGATGGGAAGTAAAAATACAATATGTGGTATAAGGTGAAATCAATGGGAGAGCCAAAATATATGAAGGTATAAGAACTAAAACAGTAGGTGCCTCTAGTGGAGATGTTAGAGGTGATGAAGGCATTATCAAAAGATAACTCTACAAAAATTTAGGAAGACTTAGTTATTGAAATGTATTAAAAGGAGGCAAAGGTGCCAAAGACATTTCTCTTGCTTTCCCTAATGTAGGAGGTGATGTCCTTGTAGTTGACATAGGGATTTTATAGACACTAGTTGAGGCTTCATAATTAACTTTAAAATATTCTTCCTTATTGAGGGATTCTTCTTCATTTTAATGGTATATTATTCTAATTAGATATCTTTTTATTTTTAAGGAGAGAGAGGTTGATCTTACTCTAGGGATGCTAGAGTTTGTGGCTCAGTCCATTGATAACTTTGTTATTTATTCACATCATCTACAAGTTTACATTCCTCCTCTATAA